>JACTOM010000194.1:4744019-4905278 GCA_015832385.1 Elymnias hypermnestra | reverse complement strand
AATTTATTACTCAACGGGAAAAAAACAAAATGTAAATTCACGTTGCCAAATGAAAACCATTGTTAAACTTAATAATCGAGAACTTGATCTAGCAGACAGTACCGTCCTTATAGGTAATTTACTCCCTGACCTGTATTACTTAATACAAATTTTAACTGAGTGTCATACGCCAAATACCAACTGTAATTATTAGCGGAAGTGTTTATGAGATAGGAATTTATGGCATGCGAATACTAAACAGCTTGGAACGCCATTAGCCTAAGATGTGTATAAGAGACCGGCGCAGTGTAGGTAGACCCCCCACAAGGTGGACCGATGACATAAAGAGGGTCGCCGGTAGCCGCTGGAGCCAGGCGGCGCAAGATCGGGCCTTGTGGGTATCATTTCGTGAGACCTATGTCCAGCAGTGGACGTCCATCGGTTGAAGCGACGACGACGGACAGAAGCTACTCTCTTGAAAATCTTTTGTAGGTCTGAAGAATCAAGGCGCTGACACCTTTGTCAGCGCCTTGATTCTGATGCAGATTCGAAAAGTTGTACTACCATCGACTGGCAAAAAGTATACGAGTCATTTGCCAACAAAGGCTTGTTGTCAGTATCTTTAATAGAGCACCAGTGACAATCTTCTCTGATAAATTCTGGAAGTTGTGTAAATTCAATGCCTCATTGAGAAAAAAGATTCAAAAACTGCTTAGCTAACATAACCGACATGATAATGCTGATTTGATGAAATATAATGTAAATATGGAAATATTTCTTAACTTGGGCCTTCCAAAATGTTAGTCGAACACAATCAACTAACAATTATGACCTTGGTCTACTTGAATCATTAACTCAGAGAGATTTTGATGACTACTCTGACACAATGAGAGTACTGTTCTCCTATGTGCAGTATTAATTTTAGCGCCAAAAATATTTAAATATTATAATATATATTAATTCTAAATATTTCAGGTTTGTTATCATTAACGATAATAGCGTTTATTTCTATAAAAAGGGTTTCATTTTCAAGAAGTTGAAAAATCTATGCTCGTTTGAAATTTTTTTTTATATAAATGCAGTTTTTCTTATTTTACCTCAACTATATAACAAATGCATGTATGACACCCCAGAACTTTGGTAGTGACAAATATTCGTTTGTTGTAGTTATTATTATATGTAAAAAAAATATTTGTAAACAGGTTTAGGTTAATAAACATATTCAATATGATTATCAATTACATCTAACGTTCAAAAACGGAAAAGATAGGTGCTACACCTAGTTATGCTTTTAATTTAAGATACTATACTATATTCAATCCGTGAGTGGATGAACAGATAGTTCACAGACATTATCTGTAGGTAGATTATACTATTACCCAATTTGAAAGGCTTAGAGATGGGGAAACCTATAATCTCTACGTATAAATCAGAGCGATTTCCATCACTATGCATAATATGGGAACTTGCTTAAGAATAGGGTTACCATTAGACTACAGTATTAAGGATTTGGTATTCTGAAAATGCTCTGCCATTCAGATCAAATCAAAATATTATTTATTCAAGTAGCCTTAAAAAGCACTTTTGAATCGTCAGTAGTCTTGCTAATAACAAATCTACCAGCGGTTCGGAAAGTTGATTCCGCTGAGAAGAAACCGGCAAGAAACACAACGGCTACTCCTTTAAACATGATTTTTGTACGTTACAATGTATTTAGCTTTCAAGTGCAACTGGAATCAAGTCCAAACATCTTTGTCGCTTTAATCATCTTCAACATTATAATGTGCCTTTTGTAAAAGGACGCTTTTCACATGTTTCTTAAAACTATGCTAAGGCATTTCATTTCTTGTCACTTTAAACTGTTAATTTCATTATCTACTAGGTTGTCGTTATATCGACATTATTAGTACGTCGACAACCAACGTGCCCACAGTTGTGCAATTTATGTTCACAGTGTATAATTGTATGTATCTAAACTTATACTATAAAGAGGAAACATTTGTATTTTAGTGTATATGTAAGTATGTATGTTTGTTGTGTTTGCAAACAGAAACTAATGAACCGATTTTAAATTTAAAACTTTTTTCTTAATTATAAAGCTGCATTTTCACTGGCAACATAGGCTGTATTACTTTCTCAAAAAAAATAGGGATCCCTAAGAAAAATGCATTGATGTAACACAAGGTGTGAAACAAAAAATCTGTTATGGCGTGCGCTGCTAAAAATATTGAAGATAGAACAAAAAAATGTTCTACAATACTAAAGAACGTATTAACATCTACAAAAAAGTCCAATTACTGTAGTTATGCCACTATGACTACAATAAACAAACATTTATAACATGATATTTAAAATTCATACCTCTGTATTAAACCTTATCCTATAATATGTGTATCTAATAATCTGAAAGGAAGTCATTAAAAAGTAATTCTCAATAAAAATAAATCTATAGTCCGACTTAGTAAGTAAGACTTAGTAAGACTTTCCACTGTCACGACAGCAGTATCTACGCGGGACATTGCTAGTGAGTTATCGTTTTCAAGGTTTTAAAAATAATTGAGAATGCTAGCGAATGGATGATGTAACCAACATACTCGTATATTAAAAACAGTTGCAACATAAATAAAACACCTAACAATCTAATAAAACAAAACTGTCAATTTACCACGAGATGGTAGTTGAAACATTTATTTTATATTTAAAATATATTTTATGCATTACTATATTAGTATTTTGGCCGTTTTGGTCTCGTGATTTTAATTGTTTCTTGATAACAGCACAACTATTATCAGTTTGTTTTTATACATTCGTTATATAGCCAATTATATTTTATTTCTTCTTAATTATATCTCACGGTAACTAACAGTGTTTATAAATTCTACCTGAAATTTAAATCTGCAAATGACATTCAATGTCTTGTATTTTCATCGATTTTTTTAGGATTTTATGTCGCAATAATTTACTACTTATAAATAAAGTTAATAGTTTTTGTACCATTTTTATTTTTGGTACTGTGTACACCCTATAACAGAAGCGGCTATAATGCAATGTGCTAACGCCTTGTCTTCCGCGAAATGTTTAATTACAAGCAATGTGTGAAAAGTTGACTAGCTTTGTATGATCCCAGACTGGCTTAACATTCTGTAGTGATTGGATATGATGGGGAGGTTAAAGAGCCAAACTCAGGAATAACATAATATAATAAATATTTATAATATACAAGATTGGAAAAGTCATTAACTATAAATTCATTTTTTAGTTTACTAACAATGCCTCGCGGTTTCACCCACGTACTTACCGATCTTGTGGCAGTGGAAAGTCTCAAGACTAGATTTATTTTTGTTAACATAATGTACAGTTTTATTTCATTTAGTTTTTAATTACTTTAGGACTGATATACAAATATGTGTACTGAATATTCCAGAAGAACTGTGCTAACGAATAAAACTACTCATTCTGAAATACACAGTCTTGTCTGTCTATACTATTTATGTACATATGATGACATGTGAATAAAATGGTACACTGCAAACAAAATGAATATGGCCATCGCTATACTACTACATTATATTATAATATTATTTTCTTTAGATTGGCATTTTTAAATTCCTTATATCTTTTGAAGGGAATGTCAGATTTTTATAATTTAACAGTATTTTACAGATTTTGAAACGGTCTTTAATATCATATTTGTTATAAGGATTAATACAGGGGAATGAATAATATGGTCTGATAATTATCGCCATTTTTATTAACTTTTAAAATGTAAAAAAGTAATTTTAGAGGCATAACTACAGTAGTTGGATATATGGTATCGCGGTCTTTTAGTACATATTAATACGTCCTATAATATTGTAGATCATTTTTTTTCGTTCTATGGTCAATAGGTTCCGCAGCGCACGCGTTGACAGATTTTTTTGTTACTAATTTTTTCACATCTTGGGTTACATTAATCCATTTTTCTTTGGGACCCTATTTGAGAGAGTAATATAGCCTATGGCGCTCAGTGAAATTGCATTTTCTACATTTTCAACAATATTGAAATCGGTCCAGTAGATTTTGTGTGAAAACGTTTCAAACATACATACAAAAACACAAACGTTTCCACTTTATAACATTAGTTTAGATTCTAAGGCGTTATAAAATTACACGTTTCAGCTAGTTCTTCATATTTGTATTTTAACTATAGTCTGTATCTTTTTAGTGAAATATAGAAATAGTTATGACAGATTCGTTGGCACAATGGTGCGAATGTTAGCTTCGCTAGCAGTAATCACGGGTTCGATTCCTGACAGGGCAATTTTTGAAAATTACATTTTGCGATTTTTCTGAGTCTAAACAGGTGTGACGTTTCGGCCACGGCTAGTAGCTACCCTAGTAAAAAAGACGTGTAAATAAAAACTTTGAAATATATATTTTTTTTAAATAATCGCAAAAATTGTAGAAAATTTCTGTTTGTCTTTAAATACCCTATTTTTGTAAGCCAAATAACTGTACGCTATCTATAAGTCTAATTTACCTCTGACGAATTTAGTAAAAAAATAACCTGCCAGATATTATTATATGTATTTGTATCTAAGTACATTGGAGCCACAGTCAAAGTCACGTGATCTCACTAGTAACAGTATCTTTACATTGTTCGTCATATATCGTTAGTATTAACTCAATAGAACGAGCTCTGTTGTCATAAATAAAAATTTTAACAAAAAAAGAACCGCCTTCAAAACAAACTTACAAATATATTAATATTCTCTAAAAAGTAAGAAATAATTGCGTATTCTTTTATAGTGTTCTTCGTATTCTTATATTCGGAGTCGGTCTCAGTTCCCCGCGTGTCCACTTGGCAGCTCCCGCGTCTCTTCCACCTATAGCTATATATGTAGGCACCTCGGCTGACACCGACTCCAAATATAAGAATACGAAGAACACTATAAAAGAATACGCAATTATTCCTTACTTTTTAGAGCATATTAATATATTTGCACAGTCTAAATAGAGTCTAGCTAGGTAGGTCCAATTTTGAGAAGGAGGTCAACTGCCGAATCCAACTTGGTTGGGCAGCATTCGGGAAGTTACGTTTAATCTTTTCGTCCAATATCACTCAATGCCTGAATACCAAAGTTATCGAATAGTGGGTGTTGCCAGTGATGACCTACGGATCGGAAACGTGGTCGCTGACTGTGGGCATTATACCAAAATTGAAAGTCACGCAGTCGGCGATGGAGAGGGTTATGCTGGGAGTTTCTCTACGCGATCAAATCAGAAATGAGGAGATCCGTAAAAGACAAAATGTCACAGTAATAGCCATAAGAATCGCAAAGCTGAAGTTGCGATGGGCGGGGCACATAATCCAACGAACCGATGGACGTTAAGGCCCGGATGTCCTGGAATGGCGATCCTGTCTGGGCAGAGCCCCCACAAGGTGGACCGACAATATGTTCAATAGACATCGATGCTTAACTGAAAGACTTCAATGAGAATAATATATAATAAAATACCCTTGAGCGTCATGTAGCGTTGGATCTACTGGCTAGAAACTAGACCAATATCAAATTCAATTATTCATATCGAACCCATTCGAATAGTTACTATACATTTCCTTCTTCGTCTTTGTTTAGTGGCTTTCAGGTGTGCCAATTGGGCACAGATTATCTTGCCAGTGTTAAGTTCATTGGAGAAGGCACGTAGGAGATTGTACGGTTTTTGTGATGGAAAATCAAAATTTTGATAATCTACAAGCAGATGACACTTTATAGTCAACACAATACAACACAAGATGAACACTTTTTACAAAACATTTACAACTTAATTCTATTACATTTAATAAATTTACAGTAGGGACTATATACAAGGGTTAACAAATACTCAACACTTAAAGGAAAAGGAACTCTGAGGGGATGATGTCATAGATAGGATGGAAAATTTTAGGGCAGTTGAAAAAAATGTGGAAAATAGAGCCTACATCTAGACCACATTCACACGATCACGATTTGCATATCTATGAAGAAAAAACCAGGATCGCCTTAGGATGTTTGGCTGAATGGAGGCATAATATTTGCCTTTCACCAATTTTGATGGAATCCAGAATGAGTTCCAAGAATTTTCCATATAAGACTTGGAAAGCGAGCTTAAATCATGAAATTTTGAAAATGGTCGAGCGTTCCATCTTGGACTGCACCTTTAGCGCAAGAGTCAGCTGTCTCATTTCCAGGAATACCAGAATGGCTGGGAATCCAAACAAGCAATACTGATAGATTCTGTTGATGGCATGAGTACAAAGCCTCTCTGATTCTGAAAATAATAGGAAATCTTGATTTACTTCTAAAGGTGTTTTTTTTAATGGACAATAAACAACTTAATGAGTCAGTCAGAATAACAGTCTGTTGAATGTTATGGGAATAGGCATACAGGATTGCTTATAGCAAAGCAAAGGCCTCTCCGGTAAACACCGAGGACTCTGGAGGACACATGACTTTTAAAACTATTCTGTACCTGGGAACCCAGCAAGCAGCACCAACGCAGTTATCAGGTGATAATTTTGATGCATCTGTATATATAAAGGTGGAGTTGGACCAATATTGATGAATAAATTCCTGTAATTTTATTTTATTATCTGGGGATCCTTTACTGAAACCCAAATCTGTGACAATAGGAGGATTGAAAATAAGAGCTTAAAAGGAAAGGCTTTACACTTCCTAGGGGTTAAAAAAACTGTCAACTTCAACGCTGGCGTGATGCTTGTGTGAGGTGTTTCTAATTGATTTTGTATATAAAAAACTCCGGTAACGAAATAACTTTGGCAAATGTTTATTCTGTAATCAGTATAGGTTCCATAAATTTCGTATGAAGAGGAACAATTAGAAATCTTTATTATTAGGAATGTATAATTTTACGCGATCTTATTCTACTGAATACGTTTAAAAATTACACACTTGCAAGATGTATTAGCCTATTCCAGAGCTATTGAGAGTATCAAGGTATAATACACATTAGGTATATAAAAGAAACTGTTTTATCTTCTACCGAAAACATCGACATTTTGCTGTCGATGTTTTTCGTAAATCGATATTTTTTTTCGATGTTACCATCGATATCAGTATCGATATTTTTCTACTATCGATCACCCCTAGACGTCCATCGGCTGAAGCGAAGCGAAATAAATTTACATTATCTGTAATAATAATAACGAAGTACATTATCGAATTGCCATCTAGTGTCGGATAGCAAAATTTAATTTACACGTGTCGGCGGTGTTTGTAACAAAAGGTCGGCATTGTTTACTAACAACGCCTTTACGAAGTAGCTTCATTTTAGCAAATTAATATTTAAAATACATTTTGTGAAGTTTATTTTTCGATTAGAAAAAATTTAAAGCTATAAATATATTTTTAATAACACGCATTAAAAGATTTGTTAGATGTGGCAACAAACATGAGTTATGAAGCAGCCAATAATCTATTTTGTTTTAAACTTTATAGTATTAACAATTAATTAAACATAAAGTAACATTGTGTAAAATTTTCCAAATAGATTGAGAAGATTCGTCGTTTTTTACTTTTGCAGTATCATCATTGCCTATACTTTAAGATACAATGTAACCTAATCAATAAATAAATTTAATTTAATTTAATTTCAAACTTATTTTTCTGGAGAGCGTTATGAGCATAATGCTCGCCAGAGAAGCTGGACGGGAGTGGTCTTCTTCTGTGAGACGGTCACTGCGCTGAAAGAGGCCCACGAGCGAGAGAAGGAAAACGCAGTCAATGCTCCCTCGTACCGGCGATGTAGGTGGGATTCACACTGATGGATGAAGAGGGTTCCGCTGTTTCCACCTCGTCAAGATCCGACTCTCGACACTACAATCTACTACAAATCCCACCGACAAGACTCTCGACACTAGTCGAGGTGCATAAATGGATTCATTTGTGATAAGAGTTGATTAATTTCATTTCATATATAAACTTTATTCATCATAATCAGTACAATACAATACAAAATACTTTATTTATTGCAAAGAAAACAAAAATAATTCAAGTTTTAAGGTAATCTTTTACAGACAACCTATGGTATAAAAGAGCTTAATGACACGAAATCTGGCCGGTACACGAAGTATTAATAAGTAAACATACATTAACTTAAAGTTTATTGCGCTTTCGTAGATTTAGAAAAGTATCGAGTGGTGAGGAATGACTGTGGTCAACGTTATCTACATATGGGGTGAGCGGTTCTCTGATTCAAGCATTGAAGTCTCTCTATGAAGTTCTAGTGCTTGTGTCAGAATAAACGGAGCGTACGCGGAGTGGTTTCCTGTCGAAAGAGGTGTTTGATAGGGATGTGTTCACCACGGTTGTTCAACCTATTCATGGATAACTGTTGGACAGATATAAAAGATGTATGGGTTAAGAATAATAATGAATTACTCGTCAAATGTTTACTTTACGCTGATGATCAAGTAATACTTGCGTCACCGCTAATGAGCTACAGGAGATGGTAAATATTATGAATAAAGCTTTGAAAGGGAAAGGAATGAAAGTGAATGTAAGCAAAACGAAAGTTATACTTTTTGCTTTTTTATGTATGATAAATGGCAATATTTTGATATATGGGGAACAAGTGGAAGAGGTGAAAGAATTTGTATACTTGGGATCTAAATCTACAAAAGATGGAACATGTGAAAGTGATATTGAAAGGAGAGTGAACGCAGGGAATACGGTAAATGGTGCCCTGCGCACCTTTATGAATAGCAAGATGGTGTCTCAAACGGCCAGACTGGCTGTGCATGCAGGAGTGTTGGTGCCAACACTTATGTATAGTAGTGAAAGTTGGGTATGGCAGAAGAATCACAAAAGTAAAATAAATGCGGTAGAGATGAGAGCGTTGAGAAGTATGAGTGGAATAAAACTGAGTGACAGAGTAAGAAATAGTGTGATAAGAGAACGTCGTGGTTTAAGAGAAGATGTAGTGATTCAAATTCAGAGACAATGAATGAAAGGAGACTGACAAAAAGGATTTATGAGTCAAGAGTGAATGGGAAAGTTGGTAGAGGAAGAGCAAGGCGAACGTTCCTAAATCAAATTCAGGACATTTTAAATAAGGGCCAAGTCAAGAGTACTTTAAACCGACGAACTTGTATGAAAGGTTTAATGAAAATGAAAGAAGCAAATGAGATATGCAAGGATCGTGGCAAGTGGAAGGATGTTGTCTCTGCCTACCCCTGTGGGAATGAGGCGTGATGCTATGTATGTATGTATTAACCTAAAGTCAATTACATACTTATATAAGAATACTATGATATTTGTTATGTATATATATATATATATATATATATATATATATATATATACATGACAATAGACAAATAAAATCATATAAAAATCGTTCTCGTAAATCCTATGTTTTCAACTGAAATCGAACTCCATACTAAATAGAATTAGTGTTACTGTTATAGGAGGAATATCGGCGTCTTTGATCTTGCCGAAAGCCGGCCGTTGCGTTTTGACTCGTGACAAAATATAAATTTAGTAATTAGTATATGACTGGCAGTTGAAAAGGCAAGAGTTCCCGATGGTTTTATTTAAATTTAGAAAAGTTACTGATAAAGTAAGTAATTTCAAGTTTTTTTTAAATATATCATTCAATATTTTATTAAAATTAAAACTAATTGATACAAACGTTGATATCGTTACCAAAAATTCAATATTTAGTGTTAGAATTATACGATTTTTGTATTGCGAGTTATATTTATGTATGAAGACACCGTATTTTGTACAAATATAATTTATTCAAATAGGTATAGTATATATTATCGCCCAACTTTATAGATTATTACTCGGTTCCTGTATATGTGACTAAACTAAACGACAAGAACGAGTTTGATGACTTTTTGTGTGCGTTTAGGCTGATTCAACTAGATAAACTGCCTGATTTGTGACAAACTGACTGAAGTGTCGATTGCCGTCACATCGGACTAGAGAGTGCACTTGTGTACTATACCTGCCAACCCACAATGGAGCAGTGTGTTGAGTTTATACTCAAAAAACCCTCTCTCCTATGAGTGAGCAGGCCTGTGCCCAGCAGTGGGCTCTTAATAAACTGATACGTACGTACTAAGTAAACAATACGTTGGAATAAACAACAAATTCTTAAATATTTCCCCGGGATCGGGAACTACGCTGCTGACACCACCGTGAACAATAGTATTTTATAAAAAAAATGCACCTATTAATTCCAAATAACACTTTCAAATGTAATCTAGACATAATCAATGTCATATGTGCTTTTTTATTGCAAATTTTTTTATTGTTATAACAGAAATTGTACAAAATTGAATTACCCCTCTTCGCTTTTTCTATTTAATTCTTGTTTATTTATTATTTCTATATTATAAAATGCCGCCCATAAAACAAAGTCTACACAATTGTTTACAATTGTTTCTTGAATATATTACAATTTCGCAATTCCAAATTGAGTCTTATTTTGTTTTAAAATGATAATATAGTTAAATAAATATGTTTTAAATTAAAATTTAAAGTTCTTGATTTCTAATTTAAATTAAATTAAAATACATGAAACATAAGAGACGCGTTTCTATTGAAGTTTTGAATTTGACTCGATTTCGTTTCAATATACTTGAATAGATGTAATAATAATAAGCAATAAATAGTAAACAAATGCGTAATTCATTACAGATATTGTAAATGAAAATGTTTTAATATTTCAGTCCACGATGTTACCTTCAAAGAGCGCTGTGGATTATATGGATGAAATTAGCAGTTTCTTTCCTACTTTGAAAATAGGTAAGTGTTTTCTAAAAGTAAATCAATAAAATAAGACTTGCCTTTAGTGATCATATAGACGGCCTTGCTAACGTAGCGGTATTAAATACTCATATTCATATCCCCAGTAGAGCGAATCTTGAAATTGCATTTTCTAATTTGTCAGAGTGTAGACTGGTGAAAGGCTTCGGCCGTGGCTATTGACTAATCTACCAATAAAGATGTGCCACTAAAGACAACAGATTTATGTTCCAGTATAATTCTGTGTACCATAAGATGTAGATTGCCTCTAACCAGATTAGTGGGCTGTTACAACCAGACTGTATCATCACTTACCATCGGGTATGATCACAGTCAAATGATACCCTGTCCGAAATAAAAATATAAAAAAGTCTTATCTGGCAAAAGGATTCTCCTAAACTTTCAAATTATTTGGATAGTTTTAAAGATCTTGTGATGAGTGTGTAAGTTTTGATGGTCTGAGCCTTCTTCACATTTATTGCCTTATTAATGAAACTTGTTTGTCCCACAGATTTAAAGTTTACAAAGAACATATTTGTATTTGATATATATAGATTAAGTAATTTTGTGTAACTATTAAAAAAATTCCAAAAAATAGTTTATTCCTACTTCACCTGACATACAGTAACATAACTGGAATGAAATTTTATTATTTTCATATACATCTTGAGCAGTTCTGATTTTAGTAGTTTTCAATCATTAAATCATTATACTTGGCCTATATTAAAAACTGTAGATAAGAAAACAGAAGCTATATGCCCAATGCCTGTAGTTTTTCATTACTGTGATATGGTAATTAGGTTCTGTAGAGAATGTTAAAATTGTTGTATTAAAAATTTCAGATGGAGATGCTTCTAATGCCTATACTTCTCCTTTCCATACACCAAATGCAAATAGGTACTCTAGCTCTACTGACTCTACTTCTCCTGAATTATATTTCAATATATCATTTCCTGCAACTCAATCTTCAGAGAATTACAATAAATTTAATTCACTGTCCCCAAGAACACTATATGAAGCAAACCAAACTATATATGAATCACACCCATTTAATCATAATTCAGCAAGAAATATTGAGACACATAATTTTAATCATAACTTACAACCTTGTACTGTTGGCTCATCTAGTTTCGACAGTGACTTTTCTTTTTTCAGTCCACATTCTGAACGAAGGTTAATTGATACACCATTTCAAGCTAAACAACACCGTCCAATAATTGGTAGAAAAATTCTGGGGAGTTCATCTCATAGCTTGTCAACAGAACCTATTAAAAGTGAGGTAGAATTGAACATGTTTCAAGCCAATGTTACTCACACACCTGATAAATTTGAAAACCATTATGAGTTATTCCCTTCTAACAACAGGAGTCATGAGTTCAGGTCACCACTAGAAAAACAAACAGATTTTACACAAAACTACACATCATCAAATAAAACATCCCCACCTTCTTCCATTATGCCTTCATATATGTCCCCGAATTCTCCTACCTGGTTAAGCAGAGTACAAACTAGTATTCCTAACTTCAAACCCCCTTTTAACCCTGCTTCCCTCACAGGAGCTTCGTCATCATCCTACGATGAGATTGGACCATCAAAAATATGTATGTTTTGTCGTAAGAATGGTGAAACACCATCTGTTTACATGACACACTCGGTTAAGGAGAAACTTGGAAGGAAATATAAAGTCACTTGCCCAATATTGAGATCTCATGTTTGTTCAGCTTGTGGTGCTACAGGTGATGATGCTCACACCATGTAAGTTAAGGTTGAATTAACAACTTCACAAATAATATTGATAATTTATTCTTTATTGCTAACAGGAAGTAGGGCTAGCCCTTGACTTTGATCTCTGCAGATTTTTCACATGTAAGAGGTTATTTAACTCTTATGGTTCCATAGACCAACCATGCTGCTCCACTAGACAGGCATAGTACACAATGCACTCTATTACCTGACTCTTATAATCTGATGTGACTTTAATCTGACACAACTGGAGAGAGATTAGGCTCAGCACTATCAGCTTAACATACTCTCCTAGGCATGGGATTGGGTAC
Source organism: Elymnias hypermnestra (assembly GCA_015832385.1). Taxonomy (NCBI): domain Eukaryota; kingdom Metazoa; phylum Arthropoda; class Insecta; order Lepidoptera; family Nymphalidae; genus Elymnias; species Elymnias hypermnestra. The sequence continues at coordinate 4,892,449 of JACTOM010000194.1, read as the reverse complement.
ACTATCAACTTCCCCACTTTAGGCAAATATTGATAGAATTTTAATATCAAGTTAACAAGATAACTCAATATCAAGTTAAGTATTTGTCCAACCTCAGATTCGAATGCATATTCTTGAGTTTGCACAAAGTTACTTTATTAGAAATTGAAGTTACAATGCAATTGGTATATGTAAATTCCATGTAAAATTCAATCACAATAGTTTCACCTATTGGTTTAATTAATAACATACATGCATATATTGTAAAGCCAAATAATGTATGTAATTTCTCATACATAAATTATCTCTCACATTGCTCTCATGTTGAAACCGGTATATTTCATGTATTATCTACTATATGAACACATTTTATCAATTTAATATCTTTAATGCACCAAGGCCTTTGAAGGCTCATTCATGTACTAGTTATCAGTAAATCTTTAAAGGGACAAATTAAGTGCATTATTTAGGCTCCCAAATGTAATTTTAAGTAAAAGTTTGCTTAAGTAGCAGCCCATTAACATCCCACTGCTGGGCACAGGCCTCCTCCCTCATATGAGAGAAGGTTATTAAAGCATAGACTCACCACGCTGCTCCACTGCAGATTGACAGACATAGTACACAAGTGTACTCCCTACTCCTTCACTATCACAATCCGAAGTGACGGCAATCCGACACAACTGGAGAGAGAGAGAGATCCGGCGCAGGACCGACGGCTTAACGTGCCCTCAGAGGCACGAGGGTGGAACTTTGGGCAAATATTGTGAAAAAATCTTAATAGAAAACTCAATATCCATTTTGATCTGGCCCGACCCAGGACTCAAACCCAGGACCTCATGACTGTATTCGAACATGCTAACCACTAGACCAATGAGGCAGTTCACTTATTAGAATCATCTAATAACAAACCTGTTGCCAATCTAATGAGCTAATGCCTAAATATTGATATTTCTAAATTTTGCCCTATTTTCAGTTAAAAATGTTCTATATGTAATAAAAATATTTTATATATTCTGATAAAATTTTACTTCAATGTCATTGTTTCCAATATATTTGTATTATAACTTTTGTTTTTCAGAACATATTGTCCAGTCTTGAGAAATGTTAACAATGGGAAACCACTTGAATCTACCACAATCACACTCAAGAATACCCGTATCAAGAGCAATGGTAGACCTCGTTACTAACTCTTTAATATCTTATGAAATTGTAAAGAATTCACATCAAGAAAAGATAAGACTGTATTACTAACCTTTAGTCTTTCATACAAAAACAAAAAGAAACTAATATGAATATGAAAATTTAAGCTCTATCTTACTGAATACATATTAGGGTGGGCATAAACATTTGAGTTGATAAGGAAAAGATGTGTGTATAGGTACATAAAGACTTAAAGCACTATTATTAATCTCAAGACATCAATCTCAACTTTATTAAAAAAAAATGTAAGACTGATTATACAATGGCTTTCCTTCAGTCATAATATTTAATATTCAAGCAATTCTTACAAAGCTACTAAAGTTTATTAGCTGCTAGCCATTTGCTTCATTACATTATGTAATTTTGATGAGATTCATAATGATAATATCTCAGGTCTTTTATAATATAAAACTGACTGACAACAGTGCTTTAAAAGGCAATAACAAGCTAGTTATTACTCATTCAAGAGTTTTGAACACCTCTCAATTTTATTTATGATGATATAATATACATAATTCAGACTTATTATTTTATTCAGAAAAAGAGATTGACAAAAAGATTGTATTTTTCTATTCTTTTACTATAATATGACTAGGTAAGGCTTACATAGTGTTTATAAATATTTTCAATTTAAATTATAAAAATGCCCTTTTACAATAATTATGATAATGTAAATAAAATACATGACACCAGACCAGACCTAGACAAATATCAGATCATAAGAGAATTTAATTCAAATTTTAATCATGGATATATAATTTAGGTTTTTTATTTACATAAAAATGACAACAAAGTTGCACACTTATCTCAAAGAAAAAAAGAGTACAATTGAAATACTAAATTGTACATAACTTAAAAAATATTACTACTATTAATAAATTTATAAGAGAAAAGTGATGTGATAAAGACAAGTCTTGGTATTAGTTAACACTAAAAATGCAAGATGTATTAAATTTGATACATATAGAAAAGTAAATTGATCTCAAATAATCTTTAATTAGTAAAATAAGTTTGCCAAAAAAATTGTTATGGGTTGCCATTGTAAACTTATAATTTCTCAAAAGAGAACTCTTTAGTTTTTATCGTTTAGTTATAATTTGATCTCATATTAAAATATAGTTCTTGATAGTTTTATAATATTGTAAATAAAACAATATTATGCTTGTCTAAAAATATTGTTTTATTTATTTATTTTTAAATACGATTTGTTAATAAATCTGTTTTAGACTATTTACTATTGTACTTTAAATCTTTTAAATTGGCAAGGATATCTTTTTGACAAACCTGTATTGGGCAACTGCCATCCATATTTTGTAATAATATTATAAATATCACAATATTCTTATAAGTATAAGCATACATATAAGTTTTAAATTAGACTAGCTTTGTCCATGAATCTTGTTTTATAATTTTTCATCTTTAAACCTTGTAATTTGACAAACCTGTAATTGGTAACTGACTACCATCAATATTTTTAATAATATTATAAATATAACAATATTTTGTATAACATGATCAGTTATATATATATTTTTTAAGTACTGACTAAACGAAAACTTTAATTATCAATGATTATTTTTTTTTTTTTTTTGACCAATTCTCTTATTATCATTGTAATTTTTTTACTGAATTTGGTAGTATTTTAAATTAAGGATGTTTTTTTTTCGTGTAATTGTCTTTTTAAATATCGAGACTGGAAAATAGGAACCCACAATTTCTAAAATTCTTCTTAGTAGCAAAACTATTTATCGACTCTGATTATATCTGTTTTGGACACAATTTTTATATTATGTTACCAAACTAAATTGTCTTGGGCGGCGGCATTATCCTTAAATGTTGTCAAATAAATATTTGGCGGGCGTTTGCTTTTCAGGGTCAATATTAACACATCGATGGTCCCTACGTGTGTACATTTTTTATGGTTAAATCGCGCTATTCCACACACTAGGTGATCGTTTTTATGAATTTATATAGCTATTTAAACATGACGCTTACAAAATTATATCCTTAGTACAGAAGTTAATATAGAAATAAACAATTTTCTTTGAAACACTGTCTTTCCAAATTAGGATTTTGTAATTGACTCTTCATATTTAGGGGATGTTGAAATATTATGGGTATATTGTATATTACTCGTGTGATACGCATATTCATCACCAAATAGTTATGCGAACAATGTACTAGACATAGATTCACTAACAAGTCCTAAATTGCTAAGTGATTTTAGGAAAATGTTTTGATGTAAATGTTTTTTACTTTTGATATTTTAATCTACGATGTGCATGTTTTTATGATATAACTTATAGGATTGGTGAGTGCAAGGAATTGCTTTGTTTATGATTTTTTTTAATTTGATGGTTTCATGTAGCTTACAGTTTAAAACAATATCAAATAAAAACCTTTATCGTCATTAATTATATTTTATCTAAATAAAGTTATTCAAGATAATCTTTGTTTATAAAATAGTATAACAAAATTTATTCCATTATGTTATTGGACTGATATGTTGCTGTTTGACATGTTATATGTAACATAATTTAACATGGTAGACTCGGATATAACGTGTATTATCAAGAACAAGAGATGTAATATGACTATATTAAAAATTTAAATATGTATAGAAGTGATTTGAGTCGTTGCTTTCTTTAATACTGGTTACGCTGTATTTACCAGTCTTTCATGAACAAAACTTAAAATTCATAATGTGAAGTTAATTGCATATTTGTTTGTAAAATATGCCATATTATAATTTCATTAGGTTGAAATTTGATAATGTTAAAGTAACAAGTACTTATTTGATTCTGAATAAGACGATTAAAATTATGAATTTAAATAACAAATAGTAGGATTATTATAACGGAGATTGTTTATGTTCAAGAGTTGTTTTATGTTCGTGAATTATTTTTTTTAATAAATTTAAGTTTGTTAAAAAAATAATTCCTTTTATTTCAGTTACCTGTAAGGTAAATTAATGGTTTTTTTTTGTTGGTACAATATGTACTGGGCATATTGTAAAAAGATAATTTTAAGTCATTTTGATGTTTTAATATATTTTTAACAGGAAATCTTTGTATTTTTTTTATATACCAATGTCAAAAGTGTAGCGAAGCATTCTTTTAGTCTTATCTCAAAGATGTTAAAATAACAGGGGTGATCAAACAAAAGTAGTAATGCCCATATTACTATGTATATAAAAATACGCATCAAAATTTATTTTCGCGGGAAAGTTAAAATCCGCGTTTTGTCTAATGTGTATGGTATTTACGGTCAAAGATAGTCGGTCCTGACCATAGATCAAAGAAGCGTTTTTATAGACTAGTTTCTTACACAAGGTAACTTTTGTAGATTGTGTAGGAAATACTTTAGAACTACACAGTTAGCCTTACTTTATATAATTTTAGTCAAGATTATACCAATATGGCGTTATATTTTGTTTCGTGTTTCTTGCAAAAAGTCTCTTAGATAATTTTACATTTGAACTCGTATATATAAAGTACAAGTCATTTTCATGCCTTATGTCTATGTCCCTTACATGTACATATAACGTTGTTTCAAAATGAAGCTGTTGGTTTGGGTTATAATAAAAGTACTTCATAACAGAATTCTAACCTTTTCTGCACGTTTCTTTGTCTGTGACTTGTGATTATTGAGCGTAATAAAAGACATCAACTTAAGAGCGTAAGATATTTCACTAATTCTAGATACAAATAGATTCAATAGATTCCTCGTCAGTTTATTTTTGGGTGCGTTTCATGGTCAAAACACATGTCAGTTTATATTGTACTATGAAATACGCAAGCGTACACCTGTGCTCCGATCTGCGAGTTCGAGACTTAGTTTTAATATTGAGATATTAAAAACAATTGAAAATGGCGCCATATAATTGGCCTATTGACACTGATAATTATCCTGTTATGCGTATTGTTACCCCGCGAAATATTCAAATGTGTGGAATTTATGGAATGTAAGTAACTTAAAAAATTTCTATTTATATCTTTTATATTTGTGGCTATACAGTAAATATGTTACGTTCCTAATAGTTATGTATAATAAAGTACAACGGTTTCATCATTAAAAAGTCCGTATCTTCCGATTTTGCACATATCGTTAAAATTCCATTAGCTCCGGAAGTTGATTAGTTTTTGGCTTCCTATTTATTTAAAGAATGTTAGAAAGCTTAGAAATTAAAGCTAATTTTAAATACATGTAAAAAGCAAAATATCTGTTTGAGATTGATTAGTATGTGATTTAATATGTTCATTAGGACTTAGCATTAAGCATGGGATTTATTGCTATTTTTCAATAAATGTAAGTCTGACGTTTTTATTGGGCCAATAACTAACATTTTATAAAGTTATTTGACACTAAAAATTTATTTTTTCCATAGACTGTATATTAGGTACGTGGTATCTATATAACATATTTAGTATATAGAGATACACAAAGTTTATGATAGACGCTGACTATGAAGAATATTGTATTAATAGATTAAAATAGAAAATTTTATTTGTTAATAGATTAGAATCTCAAACTGAAAACGAGGTTGAACGGTCTAAAAGCTTAGCTTAGCCATTAACAGGGTCTAAAAAATATTAGTCTACACTACACCAACACATATTATTAAAATTTATTGTTGACATGCCCTTTTTCCCAAGCCAAACTAGTTAAACATACACGTTTACGTAAATACTCATAAAAACGCATTATATCTGCAACTGCCTATGTCTATCACAATGCTTCTTTACAACTTGAAATTATTATAATACTGGCTCATTCCGAAGTAAAATATTGACAGTAACGTAAAACCCTTTTTTTGTAATCCAGTTATTTCAGTGAAGTAGCAAATAACGCATGGGTTAGTTAGTTATATCATCCTGGCTATGTATATAACCACAATTTACGTACGTACTTTGTACACAGAATCACAGTTTACGTTTGTCATTAAACTTTTTATAAGCTTGAGCTATATGTATGTGTATAATTATGTAAAGGAATATTTGAGCTCGTTTATAGCTATATCCAGAAGTCTAATTGTGTACTTGGAAAATACTATAAATTGGAAACTTTGCAAACGTATTACGTGCCAATGCCATTGCAATAATTTGTTAACAATTTCCCAGTATCCTAAGGGCCGCCAAGATTAATATAATCTTTTCATAGATCCTCAATGAGGGAATAAAAGGGAGAGAGCTAGTTCGCGATCTGCCATCTCGGTTAGTCGCCAGACTCTTTATCGAAAGAGACTTTTTGAAGGTGGTTTAATTATATAAACAAGACCGGAACTGTAATTAACTAGATGTGTGGAAAAATACTAAATCGTATTAAAAAATAATAGTTTAAAAGAACGCGCCTTTATAGCAAACCGAACTAAATACTAAAAAATATATTTTAATAATAAGTTATCAACAGAATCATTTTATTCAGAGTGAAAAGCATGGGGGCATTTAACAACATTCTTATAACTCTCCTTTCATAGACAGTTGCCAATAAAATGATTGGAACCTTATATGACAAGCACCCCACGGCTTTCACTCTGAGTTAAATGATACTGTTTATAACTTATTATTAAAATTACTTTCTAGTCTTTAGTTCGGTCTCCATTAAAAGCGTGCTTTTTATAAACTATTATTTTTTATCAATTCTTTTTATGGGAAAGGTAAAGGCTGTATACAATACAACCTTATCTTGTTTTTTTGACGTTAACCGTTTGACAATTGACAGGCATCGAGTCGCAGAACATTGATCTTTCAATGTCATTTTTAAAACTGAGATATGAAAATATTAGGGACAGCAGTCCCATGTTTTCGTCTAATAAGAAAATACATCCATTTGGTTATGGATTCAGTTTATTGAAACAATAATCCATACAAAAACAAAAAATGAGTTCAACAACAACAAAACGAATGTCACAATCACAGCCCACGGCCGAAAATCAAAATGTAGACGAAGATTATTCCACAAAACCTGAATTTATATATGGCGGGCCATTTATTAAGGTGGAAAAACCAACGTTTTTAGATATCGTCACTCCTTTTAATTTGCAACTACAGGGAACATTTAAAAAGTACGTATTTCATTATATACATTATAAAACTAAACGTAACATAACTGACTAAATAGTTGAAAAGTATTTTACTCTTTTCTCATTAAAGGGATTAAAAAAAATTATTTCAGTTGACAATGTTTTTATATTTACAGCTTTATATTATTTGTATTATTCTTAAAGTCCTTTGCAAACATTTAGCTATGGCAATCTTAAAAATTGTCCGACAGTTAAAATAGGTACACTATACAAAATGTCACGAAAAAATGAATATTGCATTCTTAACTTTCTAATTTATACAGATGATAATCCTTTTAACACACTCTCTATGGAACTCCTTTCTATTTGTACAACTTCTGCTTTCATTCTCTGAAGGGATATGCTCACAAAAAAAGTAATAAAAAGCACAATTAAGTCAAGAATTACTGAACCCTGTATTAACATCAAGTGTCATTTCCTAAATAATATAATTGAAATTATGTGGATTATTATTAATTACAAGTACTCAATTTGAATTGAATATTTGAAGTTGATATATGTCCTAATGAAAGAAATTGAAAAAAAGCAAAAATATTGACAAGACTTAAATTACTATTTGCTAAGGCTATTAATAAAGTAATAAAATTTATGATGAATTTCATGTCATTATTAGGTATATGATATCATAAACCTGTAAATGATAACAGTTTGTGAAAAATAAAATGTTTTACAACCAGTGCTTTAGTTTTATATGTTAATATAAAGACAATAAAGTTTACAGTTCTTCAACTAGTCACTGTGAACTTTTCCTTGTAATTTGAAAAGATTTGATTGATTAGGTGGCAGGGTTAGGCTGGTGCACAATGATGACTCACTGAATTCTTAACACAAACGAACTGTAGTTCATAAATATGAAATATAATCAATAAAGTTATAAACAAAAATTTTATGATATTTGATGTCAACTGGGTGGGTCCTGGTTGATAATCCAGACAGTAAATAATGATTATAATTATTAGATTTTAGGGTACACTTCCTCACAGTGGCACCTACATCATTTCCAATCCCATGAGGAAAATAGGGCTGTATTGGAACCTGTACTTAGTACACATTTATTGTGTAAATACATTGTGTAAGAGTGATGTCTGAGTGTCATCATTTGAAAATCAAAATATTTTATGGTGAATAGGTGTGTTTAGTGAAGTACCCATATTGTGAGAAATTGAATTTTTCACAAACCCAGTTTGGGGCACATCAATTGAATGGTTTTAAACTATGACAGAAATAGCTGGAAAGATTCTTGTGTTTTCTATTTATAGGTTGTTATGAGACCATTTATTTATTTATTTATTTATTGGTAACCCAACAGCGTTTTAACAAATTGTTACATAGAATAATTAATATACTTAAAATAAGGCCAATTACGGATTACACAAATTATTAAATAATTATNGGTGAATAGGTGTGTTTAGTGAAGTACCCATATCGTGAGAAATTGAATTTTTCACAAACCCAGTTTGGGGCACATAAATTGAATGGTTTTAAAGTATGACAGAAATAGCTGGAAAGATTCTTGTGTTTTCTATTTGTAGGTTGTTATGAGACCATTTATTTATTTATTGGTAACCCAACAGCGTTTTAACAAATTGTTACATAGAATAATTAATATACTTAAAATAAGGCCAATTACGGATTACACAAATTATTAAATAATTATCAAAATAACAGAGTAGATATTAGGATGTATGAATTAGGAAATAATGAAAAGAAAAAAACTGAGATATTCGCTGTGTTGTTAGTGAGTGTTATGTAGGTGTGAGTGGGTATGTAAGAATTAGTGAGTGTATTTGTGTTTTTTGGTGGAATTTAGTAATATAAGAAGAATTAGTACCTGTTTTATAAAAAAAAGAAGGAAAGCTAGTATGCATATATGTGGTTTAGAATATGTGTATAATAACCAAGGCCAATATCCCCAGGATTAGGTTTGGTCATTTAATTTTGTTAATGATTTAGTTCTATGAACTTTGATTATCTCCTTTTTTAAGGATTCTTTAGATAGATAGAATAAGTCAAGTTGTGAATAATATTTGTTGTAAATTAGTGAAAGACGTGGTATTATGGAATTAAGGGCATTGTTGGTGTGTTGATGGGGTACGTGCAACAAAGGTGTATGACGTGTTCTAGTAGACGGAAGTTAATTGATATCGCTGATGTTAAGCATGGACAGTCAATTTTTCCAGTTAAGATTGCTTGCAAAGCAGCATATCATTTTGTTTTCTCCTGTTTTGTAGAGTGTCTATTCCGTAATGTGAGCAGGCTTCGTGATAATTACTAATTTTCTTGTAGTCCTTAAAAGCGAGATATTTAAGGAACAGCTTATGTATTGACTCTATTCTATTAAAATAAGACTGATGATAAATTCATAGCTAAGAAAATTTCTCCCAAAGCTATTTAGCAATAAGACAGCCAATTGTATTTTTAGATGCTTGCACTGACAAAGCTTTCAAAAGTGGAATTTCATTTTTATTGTACAAATAACTTGATACTATTAAAAAAGTTTAATTTAATTGTTACTTCATTTAACTGATTATGGTTTGATATTTTAAGCATCAAGTTAACAACATAAAGACTTTGCTGTATGCAATATGGTCAATTCTATTGTTATTTGAATTGTATAGTAATCATTTCAATGGGCATGTAAGAGCATCATTATATGAGATAATGCCATCCAAATAATGCAAACAAGTGTGAAATAATTTAGTTCCATTATTATGTTCAAGTCTAATTTCATATCTTCTTAAATAATATATTAATTGTAATTGTGTTGACTTATTTACTTAACGAGTCCACTACTTTATCAGTCTCAATTTTAGTTATGTTGTTTTTATTTGAATAATGCTTTGTATTATGTAAAATTTGTTTCTATAAATGTTTTATTTCAGAAGAAGAGATTTTGTATGCCCATATAATAAGTGTCCATTAAGTTATAGTGCTTTTTATTCAAAAATATCACTGAATCAGAATGATTTTATATGATGAAGAAATGCAGAATGTAATTTGGCAATGCTTTTTCGTATTCAATTTTATTTTCATAGAATTTATAATATAATAGATATTATTTTAAACAGTACAATATTATCAGAGATAATCAGTTAATATTCCATAATAATGGGACAGTGTGATAGTAACATCCTAATACAAATTTTCTTCTACATTTGTGAAGTAGAGGGCACTCACATTTTTTGATGTTTCAATTAGGTATTAAACCTATCGCCATGCAGATTATTTACATCAAGGCACTTGTCTATTACTCATTCAGCCATTGAGCGATCTCCAAAACTAATCGCCGTATTGATTGAAATTGGGCATTCAATTTGTGATGGATGGATGGTGGATGGATGGCTTATTAAGATTGGATTACCCCATTTTCCCACAGGTTAGGGGATACTTGTCAAACCGCGTGGAGCAGTTAGTTTTTATTTATAAACACAGCATAGAAATAGAGACATTAATAAAAATCTTGAAATTATAATCTTGGAATAGGAAAAATAAACTCACTAATAAGGGAATAAAATAGAATGTCGTTTACACAAATAATTTGAGGGAAATAAGAAGGCGCTCTCCAAGGTTATATAAAGTAAAAATAGTTGATATTTTAAAGAGTTGTTGACATTTTCGATTCACACCATGTAGCCCGGATAGCTCAGTCGGTAGAGCATTGGACTTTTAATCCAAGGGTCCAGGGTTCAAGTCCCTGTTCGGGCGATACTTTTTCTATTTTTATTTTTATTTCTTTGATTAGTTTGAATATCTTTTGATTAAGGATTAATTTCTTAGCAAAATTTAACCGCGTTCATGTTTCAACAGTTCCTTACAGTACGTTCAGTTTAATCTTAACTGAAAACATTAAAAGTTTTGGTTTTCGTGTTTTAAGATTATTAGGTCTTCTTTCCGTTTTTCTGACCGTTTAAGTTATGATATGTGTTAATTCATTACTCATGATGGGAAGGGAATTCGTTCAAATAAGCTATCTCAAAAATAGTTCTTTTCCTTTTTTCAGGAGCTTTGCTTATTATTCTTTGAAAGAACGCCTACCCATTATACTTACCAAGGTCATAGACTACTTATCACGGGAAGGGGCGAAGATCAAATCTTCAAACAGTGCGGTAAGTGAAAACACATCATTTTATAAGTTATATGTATGTATAAATTCAACAACTGAATTAAAAGCTAATTAGTGTTACTATGCGCCTAAAAGTCAATTTTTAATAACAAAAGTCAATTATCAATTATTAATAAACCATCAGTGGAATGTTTGTATTCCTTAGATATAAAATTATTTCTTTTATTTCTTCTTCATTCATTTATGACGGCGTGTGCATTAGAGTAATTTCATTTGATGGTCAATGACATTAAAATATTGCAGCGCTTTTGTTTAGAAATAATATTAGGTAGATATGTATGTTTGTTGTTATTGACTGTTGTAGCTTTTGACGTATTTTGTTGGAAATGTTTAATTTTATTTTTGATACGGGTATTAATGTATACAAATTTCTTATCGACCCAGAATGTAGTAATTTTACAAGTTATATACATTATAATCTATATATATATATATATATATATATATATATCCAAGTATCTATAGACTCATCGCGATATTTCAGTAATATACAGCAAATAGCTCGCTGAAGTATTTATACGTATGTTTCTTATTTGTAAAACAATTCGCTGAAAGTTATGAAAATGCTACCTAAAAACACATTCCACGCAGACGAAGTCGCGGGTTCAGCTAGCTATATAGCTTCTTGCAAATTCTTTCTTTATAACATTAGGACAATTATTTCGAAAGTTTCGCGATTATCCTTCAAATCCACTATTTCGTCATCCTCTAATTCGTTAAGGAAAACAGAATCGAAATTATAAAGTTCTCAAGTCCAGACATTCCAGGTAGTTTCAGCTTCTTCAAAATTCTTTTATTTTACAGTCTGACGACGACGTACGTAGTTTTATCCAATATATAACGAAATTAAAAAATGATATAGTAACTAACAAAAAGTTTGATACGCTGACTGTTGATACCCCTGAGGCGAAAAGATGGAACAATTGGATAGAGAATACGGGTAGTCCGTACTATTTTACAAACATTTGGGTATTCTCCGAATGTTACGTCTACCGAAGGCTTAGAGAAGGTTGCGAATTGACGTAAGTTTTTCTATAGATTTAATGTGAACAAATAACTAATAGGTCTTTTAAAATGCGAAATTATTTTGATTAAAATTAAATTATAGGAGATTAATAATATTAATAACGAAATTGTACATAATATATTCCGTTTAAATGATATTAACAAATCTAAAAAATACTTAAAACGAATCATATCGTCTTAAAAGAGACTAATTACAAAAGGTACATATTAAAGTAAAAGTTTTGTTTATAATATTTAAGCCGTTTCAAAAATATGTACTTTTATATATTGCCTCACTTTAATATCTCCTATCTACAACACTATATATTTTATTGAACATTAACGCTAGATTGAAATTTTAAGTTTATAATAGAAATATTTCCTTTAATGCCTTAATTTTCGACATTTACTAAGTTTTACGCATGGGTTGTTGTGGCTTTCGCAGAAAGAATTTAGTTGAGAGTTCCTTTTTTTCTAATTATATATTTTCTGTACCAAATTACACCTAAAGAAAACTACTACATAGACATGTAATAGTTTGCTCTTAGACTTGGGTAGTTTACTTATATTTAAACATATCGACGGCCCCTACGTATTAAGAGTCAAGTATAAAATCCTAATTTTGCAAGACAGTGTTTCAAAAATAAATTATAATAATAAAAAAATAGTCATAGTATAGAAAAATAACAAGCACAAAAGTACAAGTAAAGTAAAAATAAAACCTCAAAATGTCTTCAGCCCGGAGTTTGTCTCTTTATTCCTTGGACCCATCGATAGATATATGGTGATATTATTTCTGTGTTCAGCAAAGGTCTTCAAAATTTCGATCCATTCGACGAACAAAAAGACAAATCCTTCTCAAACAGCTTAGAACCAATGTGCATTGTTGCCGATAAGCTTGTTACTATGCTGCCTGAAAGCGAAAAAGATAAACGGAAAGCTGATTTTATCACCTTGCTGAAGGTAAGCTACGAAAAATGTGCGTGCAACGTTTAGGAGCGATTTTGGATTTCATTGCAAATTAAAGGACAGTTGTCAAAAAAACCGAAATTGTAGTATAAGTCATAACCGTTCCGTCTATCTGCATACCTAAATTCAACAAAATTGGTGTTACTACAGCATTTGTAATAATTGTTAGTATAGATGCAAACGCAGGCGAAAAGGTTAATCCAACTAACTTCCTACTAAACATAACTTTCGTTGTTGTCGAATAATATAGTATGAAAAATAATAATATAGTATGTATATTGTGAAAAAGCGTACGGTGATATTTTATTACATACTATACGAGTATAGTTTATCTTCGCCATTAAGGCTGCTTCACAATTAACGCCATCTATTTAAAACGATCAACAATTATACATTTAGAGCGTTACCTATATGACTCGTGACAATAACAGTCGTTTATCGAACTTATAATTGGGATAAAAGTATTCTACGACATAATTTAGGTCGTACACTATTTGTACGCCAAATAGAAGTCAAGTTAGTTCAGTTATCTTTACATCATGATTAACCTTCGGCCTTAAGTATAAAAAGATTACTCGTACTACGAACGGGGGTATCAAGCGACCCCAGTTCATTTGTGTGGAAATCTGTAACAGTCATCGGGACATGACGTGCATACTGTTTCACTTCCGTTGGGCAACTGAGCGACTTAAGCGGCCGTACAAATCTGCGAATACGAAAACAATGTATTACATTTGTCTCGCTTTTTCTTTACTGTGGTACCGACTTTGGAGTGAGAGAAATAAAATCACTAGCAGTCTGAAACAAAACGTGGTAATAGTAGGAATGTAGATGTTGCATATCAACTATTTGGGTTCCTTAGGCGCATGAGGCTAAAATTTTTTACGGATAAAATATGTTATTAGCATCACGAAGATGTGGAGCGTTTTTAATGTTAATTCGTTTGAAAGTTAGCTATTTTTAATATTTAGAAATAACATGTGGCATGTTAATTTGTCACTCGTCATTTAATAATTTAATGTACAATTTTGCATAAAATATAAAATATTTCATAAATTCTCTTATCTAAATTTGTATAAATATAAACAAGATTTATGACTTACTTTATTTTTTTATGAAAAACAAAATCTTTATACGATTTACTCTTTCGACAATGAAAAATAAAAAATGGGAAAAGGTATCTTTATAATGCTTTTATGATTAAAAAAACATGAAGCTAGTGACTCATCTAATACTCTAGTTATTAAATTAAAACTCATACATGAAGGATTTCAAATTCCTCGCTTCGGGCCGTCTCGGTTATGATACATTAAAACGTGTTAACTTTCAATTCTCATTTATAAAGTTAGTATGGAACAAATATACAAACTGTCCAATTTATAATATTAATAAAATTTCATGACTGTTCTCTTGATTTCAAAGAAAGTGTCTATAATACAATTGTAATATAAATTTTAGGTTTGTCTATGGTCGAACAAATGCGATCTTTCGTTGTCTATGGGCGAGGAAGTTACACTTAAAACTGAGGGGGTGACTACATCGCCGTCGCGGACTGTAATGGACCCTTTGCAGATGATTTTAGATCTTAAGGACAAGGTAACAAAATTTAAATGACCTTGAGATAAGCTAATTTGACACTTTAAGAATAAATTAATAGGTATTTCAATTGAATAACTGATTTTGAACTTTAAGGATATGGTAATACGGTTTTAAATGGAACCATAAATTTTGGAGCTTCTAGGTAAATTTTGTTACGATTATTCAATTTTCTGTTTGTTTTTATTTACGATATTGTTTTAAATTATTCCAGTTATTAGTTGACGACACGTCAAAAATTTGTGATGCCGTCACTACCAAGGCGGAAAATGTAGGAAAAGCTCTCGAAGCGGTAAGTGAAGTTGTATTCAATATATTTGTTCGAAAATGAACGCACACGTGCACACATCTCATGTTCGTATACGGATTCACATAACCTGTAATCGTATATGTCCACAGACATCCTCTAATCGTGCACATACCTGAGGCACTCGTAGGTGCATAACCGTAAACATATATGTATACCAACTTATAATCCGTACCCTAAGAAGCTGACCACTAGTCGTTTTGTTCATTTTCTAACTGTTCTCGGATGTATTAGCTGCGTAGTTCCCGATCCCATTAACATTTGGGAATCGGAATTGAATTGTCAATCTAAAATGCGTACATTTTGGTCAACATCGATATATCTATTCTCTATTTGACGGCTTCGCTGGCGCAATGGTATTTCAATTCCCGATAAGAAATTTGAGAAATTGCATTTTCTAATTTCTGTTATCTAACTTTTCCAAAGTTGTAAATATTGTTTTTGAATTTAAAATGTAGAAAAGAGAATTTATGAAATATTTTTATTTTGTATGTAATGAAAAATAGTATATAAAATGTGTATTAAAACTACCTAATCTTCAAACGAATTAGCATAAAAAACGCTGCACATCTCCGTGACTAGCGTCACGGAGATGTGCAGCGTTTTTGCATTCACACGTTCTGTAAAAAATTACCCTCATGCGCCTAAAGAAGTTTCACTTCAAAAATGTAACCGTTTAAGAGGAATTTAGCCATACGCATACAAATAGGAGGGTTATGCCACATACATACTAGCAGCACGCTTCATTCCCATAGGGGTAGACAGAGACCACGCCTTTCCACTTGCCAAGATCTTTACATATCTCCTTCGCTTCTTTTATTCTTCTTAAAATTTTCATACAATTTCGTCGGTTTAGAGTACTCTTGACCTGGTTGTCATTTAAAATGACCTGGATTTGGTCCAGGAACGTTCGCCTTGGTCTTCCCCTTCCTACTTTCCCATTCACTCTTGACACATAAACCCTTTTTGTCTGTCTCCATTCATTCATGCTCTATACATGTCCAAACCATCTAAGTATACCTTTCTCAAATTTAATCACTGCATCTTCTTTTATACCACATGCCCCCAATAGAAACAAACCGACAAATCATACAGTTCAGACAACGTCAAATGTACTGTCTGCACGACTAGTGAAATTGATATTGCGTTGCCAGTTAAAGAGGCTAATGTTTCGTCAGCACTTTTTCACTGCAACCATGGTTACCTGGTCCATGGTTTATTCAACGAAGCAAAATAATGTTGCTGCTTCAGCTTGGTATTCTGTCGTACATATCCGCTTGAGCTGTAAACCACAACCAAATGTCAATCACAAAATCTCCGAAACCAATCGCCCGTTTGACTTTTAATTTAATAAAGGTCGCAATGTAGACGCTCACTGTAGACGGATCACATTGCAAGAACAAGATAGAATATAGAGAAGGGATTCCTTTATTACAGAATACGAGTTTCAAAGCAAAGTGCAGTTGTCATAGACTGGCTACACTCGCTGGAATGCCGCTTTGTAAACACGAGGTTTAAGCAAAATGCCTGTTTATTCTAGAAGTTTTTTTTACACTAGTCATATTCTTTACATAAAAGTATTTTTCGTTGTAATCACAATTTTGTATTATGTTCTTATTTAGTATTGTTTCATTAGTTTATACAGTTTGTTACATCTTGTTATTGTAAATTTTAGTGAGAATTATTCATATATACGTTAGGCGAAACAACGAACGTATTCATGTCACAATGGTATCGGTCCTAGCCCGACTAGATTTGAAATCTTTCGGTGGTCATAGTTGTAAACTACTTGGGCAAGAATAGATATTATTTGTTCCTTTAATACTTACGATATGTTATACAAATACGTATACTGTCTTGAGGATTTAAAGGGATTGAACCCAGGGCATCAAAACCAATAAATATTACTATTATACTACATAATTAGTAATAAGTTTTTTTTTCTTCTCTGAAATGTAAATAGATGATTGGGCAATTATATTCGTGTTTAAGTAGGTTTTTGCTTACTACTGTTAATATTTTGTTAAATGCTTCATTGTAATGAAACTTCTCATTGTGCGGTAGTAATAAATTTGCGTTACACACAGTACGCATGTTTGTTTGTATAAGTGTATTGAGTGAGTGAATAGTGAATGTGAAAGTGTAGTGAGTAGTATTACATTAAATTTTAAATTACAAATCAATATCAATCATATGCAGAGGCCTCCTTGTAAGTTAAAAAAAACCTGTATTAGTTTAACTTGTATTTCCTTTAACATTATACCATGTATTTATAATTTACTGAATTTATTTCATATTTTTTAATGAATTAGTTAATAAATATAGGTAGCAACAAACACCATGCAAACATGTTAGCTTGGTCGCATATGATTGTGATGTATGGGCATATGTGTGTGTGTGTGTGTGTGTGTCTAGGTGTGGGTGAGTAAATGTGTGTGTGAGAGAGAGCGAGAGAGAGAACGACTCTGTGTCTTTGTATAATTATGTGCATATCTTGTCAGAGGTATATATAACTATGACTTAAAGAATAACAAGTGTTGTAATTTTTTTGTAGTCAAACAATATTTTTAATTTTACATTCATACTGATTATGATCATTAGTTATATATTCATAACTAACACATTATGAGTAGATATTAAAAACTTTATTAATTTAGTCACATAAATAATGTTTAGTGAAATGTCAATATTGCAGAATTATGTATAGTATACACGTACATTTTTTTAAATTTAGGCCGCGGAAACTCCACAACCTGAGAAACCTGCTGAAGGGGAGGCTAAAGAGGGGGAGGAACCTCCTCAGATTCCCTGTCCCGCTAAAATGACAATGCCGCAGGCTGTTATGTTTGGTAACTAATTTCACTTACACTATTCTATCTCTTAATACATTCTGAAGATGTCGCTAAATTTATTATGTTTGGTAACTAATTTCACTTACACTATTCTATCTCTTAATACATTCTAAAGATGTCGCTAAATAACTTTAAAAATGTTTAAAGAAAACTTAGTGAAGAACCGTACTATAATTTGAAGAATGCTTAGACCATAAGGTAGCCTGGAAGTGAATGTATTGCTCTAATCTAATTTGTGTAAAACTCTTAATTGTGGTAAAAGCTACTTGTATAAATAATTTTTGATTTGATTTTATTTTTAATGTATCTCTATTTTTATTAGAATAAACGCTTTTTAATCTTCAATAGTCTGAATATTGTTTTGTTAATCCTTTTTGCTCTATTTTCTTAATTCACTAAGCAAAGCAATAAGGGTATAACTACTGCTTTACGAATTCAAATTTATGTTATTCAATCCCCGAAAAACTTCTGAACAGATTTCCGAAATTTATTTATTTGGGAAACAAACAATTATTATATACCTTATTGTAGTTATATTACAATCAAAGTCACAAAAATCAGTCAAGCTTTCACTAATTATTAAGATATATACCTAGCTATAATATATTAGAGCTATGTTATGTAAAATACAATGTATAAAAATAGAAATTTAAAAAAATAAGGAAATAGAGTTTAACACAAAAAATAAAAAAACAAAACTAATTTGTCCATTCCTAAATTTACCAATTTTATCGTGAATAATATGAACATAATGACAATTTTCATTGTAATTATGACATACCCGATACAATGAATATTTTTTTGGCATAGTTGGCCAAAGGCAGGTTCCAGAAACCAGATTGATCCCTTACACTGGTTTTATTAGTAGATTTGAAATAAATATTGTTTAAAAGAAATTTAAGAGTCAAGTATGTGTATTTATTTATTAATTGTAGTACCAACAGGTATTCAATTACAAAATAGCATAGAACACAATGATCATTCAATTACATCCATAATATTAGGTGCACACTTAATTCCTGTGTGCTAATTCTAACAATTAAACATAAAATAAATAATGAAAAAGCGCACAGAACAAATGTAGTTCTTCTAAATTGTGCACATGACATAAAAATTATGAAATTAGAATAATAATGAAAATTAAATTTTAAATAAATATATATATTGGAAAATTATTGAACAAGAACATTGTAGCAATAAATTAACCTATCAAAATAAATCTATATATTTTATATCTCTTCTAAAATACATAACATTATTAAAATCTGTCGCCTACAAAGCCGATATTTGAAGATAGTGCTTTGAACCGCCTAAGTTATGGAGAATTTTAAATAAAAATATTTGGTTTCTCATTCAATTTATTTTTATGTGATTTTACTTACCAGATATAATATGCGACAACGCCGGCTACGAGCTATTCACGGACCTCTGCTTGGCGCATTTCCTTATCGCGCAGAATATTGTCAAAAAGGTATATTTATTCAATTCCTACTGAATAGTTCACACTCTTTGTATATGTATGCGGTTCAAATTTTCAATAGTTAATGAAATATATTTTAATTCATCCACTCCAGTTCTAATACAATTATTTCAAATATTAATTCGTCAATGAATTTTTGAAGACCTCGCTGGTGCAATGGTGCAATAGTAACAGAAGTGTAACGTTATTTTCCAGGTCAGATTTCACGTGAAAAAGATACCTTGGTTCGTGTCGGATGTCACCCCGCGAGATTTCAAGTAAGAAAACACATATTTATTATATTGAACAACCTTTATTCATCGAATCCATGGGGCGATCTTTTAATAATCAATATGAATAATTATAATGTAGTGTTATGGGTTAACCTTAATAAATTAAACGATATTCATGTCTGTGTTACTAACATACGTATTAAAGTTGATAGCATAGATAAATTTAAGCTAGTAATGGTTTTTTTTATATTTCAGGTATGTGATAAGTTCATGTGCTCGGGCCAACTTTAATAGAGAAGTACCTCCTGAACCAAAACCAGGTAAAAGGCTGGCAATATATCGACGCTAGAACACAAACATCTAGTGACCCGCAACTCCAATATTATGCAACAGAAAAACTTTTATAAAAACAACAAAATATATAGCTTCCTCATTTATAGACTTGAGTTAAGATTTTTGAACACTATATTTATATTTTATTGCAGTTTAACAGCATTATCCTAAAGTTTTGTTAAAACAACATTTTGCTTGTTACTACGTGTTTCCTTTTCAGCGTCAATACCTTAGCCTTCTTAAACGTCGTCCTGCAAAAGTTTTGTGGGTGATGGAATTCATTTAAAATCAGGTGAAGGGTATACCCATATACATATTAATTCGCATAAAAAAATAATCATAATCCTAGAACCAGCAGAGGGCGAAGCGCCCCCAGAGCCCGAGCCCCCGAGGATAATTAACTCCGAGAACCTGAGACAGCTTGGCGAGACTTGGGGAAAATTCGTTGACGACGGAACCTTTGTAGTAATGGTATGGAGCCAATTTTTATTTATTTGTTGTAATGATACATCTTTTCGAACGCTTAACTTATATAGATGGCACCTATTGCTGAGCCTCCCACCAACCACCCAGACAAATTAGACAACGCAATTTCTTAAATTTAGTTTACCAGGAATCGAATCCAGGACTACTATCGCAGTGATTACCGCACCATTGCGCCATCGAGTAAAGTAGCTAACTAGCTTCGGCCCGGGAAATATTTGCATTTATAATGGCCAGTTGACAATAAAAAATCATTCAATCGATATTTTTCGAATGTTAGTAAAAGAGTAATTTTGGATATAACACATTATTGAAGAGACTATAATTTTTTTTGTTACTTCCAGTGTGACGATTTCTGGACTTCACCACACGTGTACAAGGATATGAAGAAGTACGATCCACAGCTATATCGAAAGCTGCAGTTTGCTGTCGCACTGTTGTTCAAAGGAGACCTCAACTATCGCAAGCTATTAGGGGAGAGGAATTGCATACCAACACTGGGATTCGAACCCGCTCTACAAGGTAGGATAACGTACAACAACATATAACAACCTTTTTGAATTTTCTTCTACATTAATATATGAAATATTATCTGAAACGTGCAATTGTTCCTGCGTATACTGACATAATGTGACAATTGATTTATATAAACTACACAATGTACGTAATGTATTTAATTTGATGAAAATTTTTTGTTATTATCATATGGTATGGTATCATGGTATCCCACATTGCAAATCCTTGAATTTTTAGACTTTTCTTTATTATATATATGTATTATACATATAAATCTCCCTATCTATTGTTGAAATATGAAAAGTCTTACAAAAGACAACGGAAGAGACTTTATTTTGTACTATCTAAAAATGTCAAGAACATTCTTAAACAAAATCTTCACTTTCCTTCTGTGTATATACTATATTTTATAAATGATTAATTTACTCGAGTTTAAATATTTTTTTAAAACTTGTGTTAATATAGCTTTTCCAACAACAAATTCATTTTTTAAATCCATGTCAAAAGCTCAAATGCTCAATACCTTAAAAGGTTTATTATTGTGTGGTGAGTCCCAAAAGTTCATACTGTTTTATAGATATTGATTTTTCTTTTTTACTCATTTAAAAAATGTAATAAAAATTTTTGCAGTAGCACAAACAAGCTCATACCTACAGAAGAATTATAAATAGAAAGATGTATCTATAGGTTACTTTGCTACAGATACTTACTATACAGGTAGTGTTGGTTTATGTGTCAATTTTTATTTAAATTTTGTTCATCCTGTTGGTTTATACAAAATATAAATGAATTCTGTTGGTAGTAAAATTGAATTTTCTATAAATAAATTGTCAACTTTGGCATAAGATCACTCCCAAAATTTAAATATTTCTCTCAGAGCCCGGATAGCTCAGTCGGTAGAGCATTGGACTTTTAATCCAAGGGTCCAGGGTTCAAGTCCCTGTTCGGGCGGGCTAGGTTTTTTTATGAATTCAACTATTTTTTAATTATTTTTTTTCATTTGTTGATTTCATATTTGCTCATGTATTTTTTTTTCATTTACCAATAATAGTTACTTTCTATCTTAGGAAAAATTATTTTTGTTAATAATTTTAAGGTATTTTACTTTGCTTTCTTGGAAATAATCAAACCTTTTAAATTATTATTTTTACTACCATATGTTTCGCTTGATTTTAATATCGATATAATTTGGATATATTTTGGAAACATGAAAAACATCTTTTTTTATTTAAATAGAAGAATATAAATCAGTGATCAATTGCAGGAATATAAATATTATAATGTGTTAAGTGCCGATTTCTTACTCGTTTTTACTTATATAACAATCAATTCAAGAAGAATACTTTAGAAATTATGACTGGTGTAAGTTTAAATTTCGATTAAACATAGTAGTGTTTGATATTCGTAGTGTAAATGGATTATAAAAGGAAACCGTAGAAGTTATGGCTTTGATTCATATTTCCATCAAAACTCATCATAAATATCAAAACATGTGAAGGAGTTCATATTGGCAAAATATTTTGATTATCTCTTAGATTATACTTTAATTATAATTCAAGTTAGTAGTACATTTTTTATTGTAAAATTATTTTCTAATTAAGCATCGCTAAACAATAAATATTCGGCCTCGATAACTTAAATGTAATTTGAATTTTTGAAGAATTTCTTACTGATATAACACAATTTAAATTATTTTAAAACGGTAATATTTATTTTTTTATATTTTTATTGTACTCTCTTTAAATTCATATTTTTCCCGAAAAAAAAATTATCCAACTACGTCGGGCGTAAAAATGTAGTAGACAGACAAAAAAGGATTTCTCTTTCCCATTTATAGTATTAGAGTAGAAAATTAGTATTTTTCTATGGAACTGGTAATTTTGATAATTATTTCATTTATCAGATAATGAATATAAATTGTGATAAACCCACTAGTTATCTAAAAGAAGTGTAAAAAGGGTTTGTGAAGTACCAATGTGTCTACAGTAATTATTTTTACATTATTACACAACTTTATATTCAAAAGAAAAAAAATATATATTTTTATTACACCGTCGTTAAGGAAGAATCCTGTTTCAAATTTGTTTCATATAAGTTTATAGATACTTACATACCTATGATATAAATTGGGTCACTTGAACCTCTTTTACATTTATCCTTTTAATTAAGTATTATTTACACGCCAATTATACCATCGAAAAAATAGGTACTTGGGTTGGTTTTATATAGTTATTGTCACAGTAGTTAGTTAAGTTAGAAATATTTTTTTCTTGATTATTTTATCGTTTCAGGGTTCATGCCTGCGCCGGTTATCGCATTGCGTACTGTTAAAGCAGATCTCATTTGCGGTCTACCTGATGGTATGTGGGAAGAACTCAATAAAGTTGATGAGAAATGGATGGAAACGGGAAATTATGGGTAAGTTTAAAATTCTGAAAACATAAGTTTCACATAATTACTTAGATTCTAAAAATACGCGGCCGTACAAATCGACGAAAACGAAATCAGTGTTTACATTTGTCTCGCTCTCTCTTGAGTGAAAGAAATAACATGTCACTAAAGGACTACACGTGCTAATAATAGGAATGTATATGTTGCGTATCAACTATTTTGGTTTTTGTTGTCTAAAATGTTATATAAAAAAAAATTACATACATACATACATACATACATAGCATCACGCCTCATTCCCATAGGGGTAGGCAGAGAAAACATCCTTCCACTTGCCACGATCCTTGCATATCGCCTTCGCTTCTTTCATTTTCATTAAACCTTTCATACAAGTTCGTCGGTTTAGAGTACTCTTGACCTGACCGTTATTTAATATGTCCTGGATTTGGTCCAGGAACGTTCGCCTTGGTCTTCCCCTTCCAACTTTCGCATTCACTCTTGACTCATAAACCCTTTTTGTCAGTCTCCTTTCATTCATTCTCTCTACATGCCCAAACCATCTAAGCATACCTTTTTCAATTTTAGTCACTACGTCTTCTTTTATACCACAACGTTCTCTTATCACACTATTTCTTACTCTGTCACTCAGTTTTAATCCACTCATGCTTCTCAACGCTCTCATCTCTACCGCATTTATTTTACTTTTGTGATTCTTCTGCCATACCCAACTTTCACTACCATACATAAGTGTTGGCACCAACACTCCAGCATGCACTGCCAGTCTAGCCCTTTGAGACACCATCTGGCTATTCATAAAAGCATGCAGAGCACCATTTACCATATTCCCTGCATTCACTCTCCTTTCGATATCACTTTCACATGTTCCATCTTTTGTAAATTTAGATCCCAAGTATACAAATTCTTTCACCTCTTCCACTTGTTCCCCATCTATCAAAATATTGCCATTCATCATAGATTCATCTCGTTCAAAAAGCATAACTTTCGTTTTGTTTACATTCACTTTCATTCCTTTCCCTTTCAAAGCTTCATTCATAATATTTAGCATCTCCTGAAGCTCGTTAGCGGATGACGCAAGTATTACTTGATCATCAGCGTAGAGTAAACATTTGATGAGTAATTCATTCATTCTTAACCCATACATACTTTCTTTTAAATCTGTCAAACATTTATCCATGAAAAGGTTGAACAGCCATGGTGACGCAACACATCCCTGTCGAACACCTCTTTCGACAGGAAACCACTCCGTGTACGCTCCGTTTATTCTGACACAGGCACTAGAACCCTCATAGAGAGACTTCAATGCTTGGATCAGACAACCGCTCACCCCATACGTAGATAACGTTGACCACAGCTCATTCCTCACCACTCGATCATAGGCCTTTTCTAAATCTACGAACGCGCAATAAACTTTTTGGTGTTTAGCCAAACATTTTTCAGTTATGCACCGTAAAGAAAAGACCTGATCCGTACATCCCATTCCTCTTCTAAATCCCGCTTGCACGTCCCATATTTTCTCATCAGTTTCATTAATCACCCTTTCAATTAATATCTTTGCATACAATTTGCCGACGACACTAAGAAGGCTGATACCGCGGTAATTTTTGCACTCCTGCTGTGACCCTTTTCCTTTATATAGAGGGACAATTACGGCCTTGCTCCAATCTCTTGGGACTTGACCTTTCTCCCAGCATATATTGAAAAGGCAGTACAGCTGAGCTACCACAATCCCGCGGCCAGCCTTCAGCATCTCGACTGACACTCTGTCATACCCAGCAGCCTTACCTGATTTCATACCTTTTATCGCTTTCATGATGTCATCCATACTAATCTCGCTATCACTTGTCTTACATTCATTGCTATCCGCAGAGGCCATATTTACCTCTGCTTCATTTCTTTCAAACAAACTTTCAAAATGATCCTTCCATCTCTTCAATATCCATTCTTCTCCTTTTATTAAACTTCCATCTAAACTTCTGATTTTACAAAGCTCCGAGGAAGTAGATCTCCCTCGGGCAAATTGTATTGATTTCCAGAAAAACTTTTTGTTTGACTGAAAATCATCAGAAAGTCTCCTATCATACATATCACTGTATTCTTCTTTTTTCTTTCTTACAGCTTCTTTCACGATTACTTTCACCCTTTTGTATTCCATTCTTGCCTTTTTTACGTCATCATTCGTTGCCTTTTGCATTCGTTGGTTCGCTTTTGTAGCCAACCAATCGGACCAAGCTTTCTTCTTTTCACACACAGCTGCTTGAACATTTTTGTCCATCCACAAATTCTTCTCTTTCTTACCTTTCCTCCTTTTAGACACGCCACATACATCAATAGCAGCACCAACCACTCCATCTTTAAATTTATTCCATAAACTTTCAATCTCATTTCCTTCGTCTTCACTCTTGAATCGCCCACTCAAATTTTTCAGATATTCTTCTCTAACATCCTCTTCTTGCAATCTCTCCACTTTTATTCGTTCAAGAATGCTCGAGGTTTCCTTCTTTCTATGGCGCCACCGATTAAAAAGACCACCGATTCGGGCAACGACCAGGTAGTGGTCAGTATCGATGTCGACCCCGCGGTATACTCGAGCATCTAGAACTTTCTTCTTCAGTTTTTCGTCCACAATTACAAAATCAATCATACTTCTAGCATTCCCTTCTTCCCTTGTATACACATGAATCCCCTTGTGCTCAAACATAGTGTTTGCCACAAAAAGACTATGTTCCACACATATTCCAAGCAAACTTCGTCCATTTTCATTCACCCGTTTGTCACCAAACATACCAAGAGTCCTTTCATATCCATCACGTTTCACACCTACCCATCCATTAAAATCTCCTAACATAATTATTCGCTCATTTGGTTCACATTCATTCAACGTATCACTTACACTTTCCCAAAATTCATCTATATCTTTTTTGGGCTTTATTGGACTTTCTCGTGCCCAAATCCGTCGGAGCATAAGCACCCAAGACAAAGATCCGAGTAAGTCAAACTTTTAGCCTGATCCAGATGAGTCTAGGACTCACGTATTTCACTTCTTTCACACAATCATCCATTCTTTCGGAAAGTAAACTAGTTTTATTTATCATACTAAAATTTATAATAATATTTTTGAACTGTCCATTTTAGAGTCATCCAGTTTTGTGATAAGACGACACCATTGGACGTTTCAGAAGGAAATTGTGAAGGATTAGAGGTCATGGGCACAAAAGAAATATGTGAATCACAGGGCTTATAGTAAACTTACCTTAAATATAGTGGATGGAGGACGATAACGAAACAATTGCATTGGTGAGGAAAAGAACGATTGTGTTTTAAACCACACAACATTTATACATGCCACGCATGCGTAAAAGACTTTTACTTCAAAATCTTGACGGCTTCGATGGCCTATTGGTGTGATTTCTCGCTCTCTACTAGAAGTATTGGGTTCGATTCCTAATGCGTGTGCGTCTGGATTGGTAGGAGACTTCAGCCGTGGCTTGTTACCACGCTCCCAGCAAAGACGTATCGACAAGAAAATCTTTTAAATGTTATATGATATATATGATATATATATATATATATATATGTATTATGATAGTTTGTACGTTTCACCTTTGTTACGCAATCACGTTAATACGGCTAAAAAAATTAGCCTATATTTGGCATATTTCTTAGTTTATTTTTTAAAATGATTTTATAAATTTATCGTAAGACAATTTTAGGTCTCCTGGTATTTATTATAAATATGTATCGTTACCTTTAGTTTTATTGATGTATTTGGAAAAATTGACGCTATGTAATGATATAACAACATCTATATCTTTGCAGATTTGGTGTGGGCTCATGTGTTGTTTTACACAAATAATTTAATTCCAAGAGTTTAAATCGTTACATTATATTTGTACTTTGTTAAAAATAAAATATTGCGATGAATGTTTTGTTATTTCGAAACCCTTCGCCTAATAAAAAAAACATATTTATGATCACATTCACAACTCCAAAAGACACCAAAATCTTCTCATATGAGTGAAAGGACTTATGACGACACTTATTCTGTTATTAAGTAAACATGCCTAGCGAGTTTCCGGCATAACATTGATAAATAATAAAATTACTCATTATAATATATATCAATAGGATATGTTTTTAAAGATTTTGTAATCAAAGTATGCATGGACTAAGTCTCCTAATTTTAGGAATATTACTGGAAATTTCAAAACTGCTGTCGTATTTATCTAAGAAACGTATTTACCTAAATACATATTATTGCTTAACAAAGATGCACGGACATACACACTCACAATACATTTATTTATGTCTGTTTATAAATAGAAAACCTACACATGCCTTGCACAAATTTTATTGTTTATTTCTTTATTTTTGTTAAGGAAGAGCGGTGTTTTCTGTCACCGGGGTGATATTCACCTTTAAAGGAAGGTTTCAACCTTTTATATTACCTTTTAAATATATACGTTATGTCGTCTGTTAAATATAAATTTCTAAAAGGGAGAAATAATAAATGAGTTGAAAAATAAACTGTTATATTTTCTAGTATAGTCCAAACCTGGTGAATATATACCGTCTATATGGTCTGTCATGTCATTGTCTTTACCAATCGCCAAAGAGCGCTGTAAGGGATGTCTCTGCTAAAACAAATAACTGATATTTTAATGTTATTCTTCTTATAGCGCGTTAGGTAAATACGATAGAAGTAAATTTTTACGATGCGTGCGCACACCGTCACAAAAAACCGACACCCTGAAGTTGGCTATAATCAACATTTTAGTTTTTTTGATATTTTATAATTATATTATACCTTAATTATTTTATTGTTATATATATTGTTACATTGAAAATATCAACGTGACGTTCATATCAATATTATAACTTTCAGACTCAACTATAGAAAACTGATTATAAACTATTTATATCCTATGAACGTGAGTTTACGTTTATTATCTTCGAATTTTTGGCCTTTGCCTTGCATTGAGTGAACGAATGATGAATGTATTGGATTTGACAAGCAACAAAAACTACGCCGTGGATTTACGGTTAAAATTTCGAAGATACTAACTGTTGCTCATATATTATTTTGCATTTTTTTGTGCAATCAAGCGTGTACTTCATTAAGACATTAAATAATTGCGCTAAAAGTTGTACTATCCAATGATAATGACTGATAATTTAAAAGTTCCGAGACAAATTTTATCCATAACATTGTTTGAAAACATTTTTGTCTTGTTACGCCAAAGAAGTATAATTTCTAACGCGTGTACAACAAAAGTACACACACACTTTTTTAAATTCATACTTAGGCAGGCATAACTTTTCAATTAGTTTAGGTTAGTACTAATTACGTACCTACGTATTCTATGCTGCGAGAGAACGTTATTATTTAATATTTCGGTTATTAGAAAATGTAACGGTAACAAATGTCGATCAAAAATGGGGTATAGCTGTGTCATGGAAAGGGCCGGGAATACGTCTCGCATCTATGCGGTGTTTTACAGTCCTCATTTAGCGTAATAAATTCCTTTAGCTATCCGGTGGTGTAATTGAAATTTCTGATGAAGGTGATAGACATGTAGCGCCACATAAGGAATTGTATCTTCCGATTATCATTCGTTTTTTTGTCGTGCCTCCTTATGGATGAGATTTAAAAGACGTACTCACGTCAAAATTGTTTTAGGCTTTATTCCGGCGCCAGTAATTGCTTTACGGACAGTAAAGGTTGATTTGATTTGCGGTTTACCGAAGGGCAAATGGGACCAACTAAATAAGATCGATGAGAAATGGATGCAGAAGGCAGAATACGGGTATCCTGTTATTTATTCTGTAAAGTATTGACAGCAGATTTCGATTAAAAATTTATTAGTAATAGTTTGTTTGTTTCAACAACTTCTACAGGCCTTTACTGTGTATAAATCGTGCACTGAACTAGAAGTATATTTGAGAAAATGTATACAACTCTATATTTTGCGTCAGTAACTATTGTAAAAGTCTTGGATTAAACTGATATGAATTAAGACGCAAAAGTAAATTGAAGTATCTAGGAATGAAACAAGCACTGAAGTGATGTTAAATTTGGATTCATATTTTCCTAAATTTCTTATGTTAGGAATCGAATCCATTACAAATAAATCAATAGTAATGGATTTGAGGATCAAATCTATAATTTCAATTTTCAAAATACGGTATTCAATTCCAAATATTTACGATATCTTACTTATGGGGCTACTCTAAAGTATAATTTATTCATATTTCTCTTGAGATTTTAAATTCTTTTGAACATCCTGAAATCCCGCATTTTGAAAGTTTTAATTTGTTTATTTAAAAAAAAATTAAGCATTTTGCTATTCAGTTTCGAGAGAGGTACAACAGAGTTACCATCATAATGATATATTCCAGAGTCATCCAGTTCTGTGCAAAAGCAGAACCTCTCAAGGTATCTGATCGGCCTTGTGCAGATTATGGCGATACATGTTTCGGTGAAGTGTGTCCAACACACACTGACTTATAGTTACTTTTTCCTCCACTTCGAGAAGAAAGCTATGAAAATATGTTTTGTAAGCAAATTATTTATCTGTTCTGTTGTTTTACTTCACACTAATATAAGTGCAAGTTTAATGTGTATCACAAAATCGGACGAGTTTCCTCCTGCGTTTGGGGCTGCTATATGTTAATATAAAAATATGTTTGTATGAATAATACCATTAATCGAATAAATTGTTCAATCTTTTCAGGGTCGTGATGAACTCATTTTTTGTCATCAAGAAAAAATAAAATTTTATATTTTTTTATAATTTTATTGTATATTACAAAATAAAATTGTTTCAAAATAAGTTTAGATTCTTTTTTAACAAATCCTTTTCAATATTACCGTATGAGATTTAAGTCGTGGAGAAAGTAATTACTCAACGCCATCTAATAATCTGTGTTAGAACTATATTTATGAATATGCCTTAAAGAAAGATACTGGTACTAGGTCAACAAAACCAAGCAAGACTATTTGCGATATTTACATAATATAGCGTGAAATAAAATGTTGTCTACAATGTTTTAAGAAGTTTCGTTTCAAAAAGTTATAATTTCTACTTTCAAATTCAATTCCTCTATTTAAAGAAGGGCCGTCTATGACATTTGGTAATTTGTTTTTTATCGTTGACAGATTTCCCTTTATAAATTTTCTCTATATGCACGATCGTGGAGTACGATTTTTGGACACTACAGAGTGTATAATTTTTATAATTAATCTATTTAACATCGTTCCTAAATATCATAGACAAAAAGTTGACAGCTTATGTTAGTTTCTTATTATTCCCGCCTCCAAGTGGCAGATTGTGAAACTATTTATAACGTAATGGTGGCTGCTTGCATAAAGGAATCATTGCTGACAACTTATTTGTAAAATTTCTGAAAACCTTCAGAAACTAATGAATGCAATGAAAACTTGAAAGTTCTCTCAGGTACAATGTTTAAAGTCACTATGTTTTTAATGGAGTTTTTAATAATTTTCTATAAAAGTTACTTATAAACTTTACCAAAATGGCTGACATTACGAAATAGAAAAATTTAATTGCTTTTGTTGCATATGTTTCACATTGTAATGATGGCAATAGATTTAAAAGTAGAGTAACTGATAAGAATATAAACAAAGCGGTGATAACAGCTTTGGTTTTTAAACATTATTAACTTGATAAAATAATTATGTTAAACAATAAACTTTACACACTAAAGTATTTTTGATATAAAAAATGGTATTTAATTTCTTACATATGTTATAAAATATAAAGGCTAATTTAGACTTTGCAAGTAATATATCGACGATGGAAATAAAACATGTAGTAACCCGCAAATCCAAATTTATTCATCTGACTAGAAAAGTAAAAAAACTGATCTAACTTCTGTATTTTTTGACTTAAGTTATCCCGAATGGTCACTAATTTATAATTTTAATTGTTGCTACAGTAGCATTATCCTAAAGGTTTGCAATAATACTATTCTGCATGTTACTGTGTGTTTGATATATTAATGCTGATATAAATGCAAACACATGATATACAATAATCAATGTCTAATTTCTTAGTCATTTATTAGACTCTTGTTATGGAAAAAAGTGGTAAATGTTTTAGTTTCCTAATAATTTATATCATAGATAAATATAAAATGTAATTTTTTTCCAGAATGAATCAATGTTGTTTTATTTGCAATGTTAAGACTGGAGCATCAATTAGGACTGCTGTTGACATACTAAGAGATGATGTGAGATTTAGTTTTTTTTCCGCATATTAGTCCCTCACTTTATGCAGGTTCAATTGTACAAAAAATGATTTTTAATTTATTCACTTAAGTTCAAATACATTGTTTTTTTTTTTTGTTTTTGACAAGTTAGTGCTTGAGTGTGATCATACCTGATGGTAAATTATACTTGATGGTAATTTTAAAGTTTTTGCATTATTGGAAACATCTGATCTACATTCTTAAATAATTGTATTAATTATGTATTTAAAGTTACTGTTGATGATATTGTTTTATTTTTTTAAAATAAGAGTTGAAATTCCTTTTTGCTGGGTAGTATTTGTTAACTTTTCATATAACAACTGTAGAAAATTTATACTATAAATTTATGAAAGGTTAAGAAATTCATAATGCACAAACATAAAAACATATATTTAATTTAATTTCTAAAAATAAGATATTTAGAAATAAAATTTGTATGTTTACAGTTATCACTAAAATCAGGTAAAACAGTAACAGCAGCACTCAGTGATATTATTGATAAAACAGTCAAAGAAGAAGGTATCCATTCTAACTTGATATGTAAAAAGTGCCAAAAGGCTGTTGTGGAGTATGATTCGTTGCAAGTCAGGTATCTATTCATACCCTTTTAAGTAAATCCCTCTGTGAGTTCACAATCGGCTTTTATATTGAATATCTTCTTCAAATTAACTTCAGAAAAATTGCAAAATATATGATGAATAGTTTTGAAGATTTTGTAATAAGTAAGTTTTTCATATATACAACATTATCTTTTTCACATATCCTTTTCAAGAGTTGTGTTTCACTCTTGTTATAATTACAGTATGATGTTTACAATGTTAGATATGTACTCAACATAACTAAGATTACAATGTAAACAAAACAGATACTTATTAACATAATAATAGAAAAAGGAAAAACTATTAAAATAAAATTGCAAAGTTTATATATGTGTGTGTGTGAATGTGTGTGTGTGTGTGTGTGTGTGTGTGTGTGTGTGTGTGTGTGTGTGCGCGTGCTTGGGTGTGTCTCTCAACAAGAGAGTATGAGTTGGAATGAATTTAGTTGTCTGAAATCTTCTTCAGATTATTGCCTTTCTAATGAGACTGGTGTTGAGCTACATGTTTGATGCTTTCAAAGTCCTATAGCCAACATCAGTAGAACCAATTTTTATATAATATATACAGATGGTGGCATAATTTAATTTGTGAAATTTCAGATTAAAGGTTATAAAATCAGAACTCATTGATCAATTTAAGAAGACTTTGCCAAAACATAATCTGAACTATGACACTTATAATGTAGAGAGCCCTAAAGTTAACATTCCCAACATTAGAAGGAATGAAGTCAAAAAAATTGTTTTACCAGCATCGAAGCTGCAGCCATTGCCACCTGATTTTCTGCTCAAAGCTGACAAATGGCCCATTTCAAAACCTATGGTTATGCCCAAAATAAAGGTATATAANTATATATGCTTCTGTGTGAAAGTGTGTGTGTGCGCATGCTTGGGAGTGTCTCTCAACAAGGGAGTATGAGTTGGAATGAATTTAGTGGTCTGAAATCTTCTTCAGATTATTGCCTATCTAATGAGACTGGTGTTGAGCTAAATGTTTGATGGTTTCAAAGTCCTATAGCCAACATCAGTAGAACCAATTTTTATTTAATATATACAAATGGTGGCATAATTTAATTTGTGAAATTTCAGATTAAAGGTAATAAAATCAGAACTCATTGATCAATTTAAGAAGACTTTGCCAAAACATAATCTGAACTATGACACTTATAATGTAGAAAGCCCTAAAGTTAACATTCCCAACATTAGAAGGAATGAAGTCAAAAAAATTGTTTTACCAGCATCGAAGCTGCAGCCATTGCCACCTGATTTTCTGCTCAAAGCTGACAAATGGCCCATTTCAAAACCTATGGTTATGCCCAAAATAAAGGTATATAAACCACCTCTTTTGATATCCTACTATAAGTACATACTCTCGCTATATATATCTTGTTCAAAATACCAAGTTTTAACAAAATGATTTTTACTCATCAGTTCAAGTTCATGCATTTTTTATATTTATATCACCACATGACAGACTATAGTGATCAACTAACGACTCTTCTTTATTCTATCCTATACAACCCTCTTACTCCTTATTTAAAGGGACGTTTTTCATTCCATCTTAGTTTGTCCAGCTATAGTTTTCTAAGTAATTCTGTCACTTTACTGCAAATTCAATTTGACTTTGGAATAGTCTACTCTATGACATCCGTCATTTAAATACACTTTCAATTATTGTGTGGGTTACATAACTATTTCTTCTATTTTCTTTCACTATTACACTCTTAATAAATGTATGGCAAAAAGTTTATATACATTTTTTTTAATATTAAAATTTTTACGGATGAAACGCGTGATTAGCGTCACGAAGACGTGCACCTTTTTTATGCTAATTCGTTTGAAGGTCAGGTAGTTTTAATATTTAGAAATAAATTGGGCATTTCAATTTGCCAGTCGTCATAAAATAATTGAATATACTGTTTTTCATAAAATATAAAAGAAAAACATTTCTTACATTCTAAATCTTAAATTCATAAACATAATTTAATTCATGATTTCTAATATTGACAAAAACTCATTGCATTTGTATTTACAATTCGTCATTTCAGATTTCAATAAATTATTTGTATTAATTTTCCACATTTTTAATATTGTAATGACATTTAAATTCCTAACATATCCTCCTTTTCCCCTACCTCTACTGTTTTAGATTTATAAAATATACATAACATTTACAAATTAGTTTTCCAAAGACATGTGTACTTTGTACGCACGCATTTTTAATTTTTCCCCCCTTAAAAACATCTTAATTTGCACGTTCCCCTTTTTTTTTTAAATATTATATCCCTAAAGGTAATCTAAAAGAGAAGCTTATAATTATAAGACCGCCCTTACACGCTTATTGCCAAATATCGATTATCTATATCTTTTTTAATTAATTTTTGTGTAGTATGTGTTATAAATAACGTTTAATAAACATTTACATTTCAGAATGTGATGACGCTTCCATCATCTTCAACCCTCAATCTCAAAGTAACAGTAGGCTCTTCGGTGTTAACGCAAAGTATCAACACAAACACAATAGCAAACAAGATAAAAACTGTGACACCACACATAACTATCGACCCCAAACTAATAATGACTACAAAACAGGAAACCGACAAAAAATTAGTGAAAAAATTCGTTTCGTCGAACTTTATTACGACGACTGCTGTGGATTCCACAGTTTCATCGTTAGTTACTACTTTTAGTCAGCCAGTTTCGTCGCCATCGACAAAGACGAGCTCTATATTAAGCTTCAACGTCAATTCTTTGCCAAAAGATTTTCTATCATCCGCCATTTTGAAAGTCGATGGGGGCTATGAAACAGAAAAGAGACCAGACGAAGTTAGCCTCATTAAAAGCGAACTGGATAATAACAGCGATGAAATGGAAATCGAAGAAGGTAATTTAGATTTGTATTCTGTTTATATACAGATTTCTCCAATATTATTTATATATTACTGCCTCATTGGTTTAGTGGTTACCATGTTCGACTACTGACATGAGGTCCTGGGTTCGTGTTCCGGGTCGGGCCAACTAAAAAATCAATATTGAATGTTCTATTAAGATTTTTTTAATGTTTGCCCTAAGTTGGGAAGTTGTGATCCATCCCCGTGCCTCGGAGAGCATGTTTAGCCGTCGGTCCTGCGCCGGATCGCTCTTCGGTCGTGTCGGATTTCCGTGACATCAGACTAAAAAAAGTGAAGGAATAGAAAGTGCACATGTGTACTATGTCCGCCAATCCGCACTGGAGCAGCAAGGTGGGTCTATGCTCTAAAAACCTTCTCCCCTATGAGTGAGGAGGCCTGTGCCCAGTGGGACGTTAATGGGCTGCTACTTACTTTTTTTTTTACTTTTAACATATTACGAATCTAGGGAGGAAAGTTGGGCAATCTCTTCGATAAATTTTTGACACTGGTTTGAATTTGACACTTTTAGACAAGTAGTTTCTAGGTTGCTGGGAGTAAAAGTGAGCTAATCGCATATGCGCCAGAAGAATCTAACCGGAAGAGATGGCGGTTTTTGTCCCGCATATAAACCTACTAGTCTAGACCTAGACAAAAAATCTATTTTCTAAATTTGTCCTGCTGGAAATGTGTTACCACTAACTTATTTTATTCTTTTTAGATTGTCCATTTGCAGTGTTAACGAAAACTTCAGAGGATAATCTGGATTTAGTTGATGATGTCAGAGTGAGTAATAACTTTATATAATTGATAACATTTTAATAGATCCTTCCATTTTAATAGTTCCTTAATAATGCAATACAATGAGATACTATAGCGATCTCCTCAAGGCAACCAAATTGGAGAGAGGTGTACTTAAGCTTAATAATCAAATAAAAATAGCACTCATTATAAAGTAGTAGCAATGATAAGCAATCATAACAAGTAAAAAATAGGAATAAATCTTGAATTATATTTTTGTATGGGAAATAAAATGTTTGTTTGCTTGGATCATTAGTCCATAATATGGAATTAAAAAAAATTCCATGGAGTATTAACAGTTTGGAAACAAAGTTTTCTCCATACGTCCAAACGAATACCTTAAAAAGGTTTTGCAGATAAATAACCTAGTTTTTTTTTTATTTCCATAATGTATAATCCTTAATGAATAATGTATAATTTCAATTATAATCTCCATAATTGATCTTTTAGTAACTTAAAATAATTTCGTCCCAAAGGAATAATTTATTATTATCAATTTGTTAGTAGACAAATTTAGTATCCTATATAAAAAAAAATGTATTTGTATATATTATGTAATTATAAATACGCCATACCGTTACCGCGGGCGTTAATAGCTACTTATTAAGGGCATAAACAATTTTCTACGAAAAAAATTTCATAAGGTGTATAATTAAAAATAATTGAATTTTAAATTTTAGGTGAACGAAGATAAATCAGAATACTTAGACGTCAAACTATTAGGTGGTACTGAGGGACAGTATGTATTGGGAAAATTACAAATCTTGCACAATGACGAAGACGTCGATGGAGATGTTGATGGCAATGAACGTGAGTATTCAATGTGTCATTTTAGATAACTTTTGTATTTTAGTATGATTGTCTAGTATTAGTAGAGCGATTTTTTCTGAACATTTTTTATAATCATAAAAGCATTATCAAGAATCTTCTTCGAAAGCGCAAATCTTTTATAAATATTATTTTTGATAACAAAAAACCCAAAAAGTTGATATGTGTTATTTCTCTCACACAAATAAAAGTGTTGCCTCTGAAAGGAAAGAACGAGATAAATGTGCGGCAATGTTTTGTTCGCGCCACAGCCCCGTATGTCAGTCAATCAGTCGCCTTATGAGGCGGATGCTCGTGATGTTCTAATCTGTTTCTGATTCCCATACAAAGAAACTGATGTCTTATAGTACCCTAGTTTGGATCATTCGTAATTATTTGTTACTTGGGGCCGAAGTGGTTAATATCCTTTTTTAGGATCTTTTGTATCTCATATATCTTGAGTTTAAAAACTAATGTACAAAAATTTTCCAAATATTACAACTAAGACAACTGTTAGGGAATCACTATCTAATTTATACACTATTAGAGGCACATTACTGAGAGATTTGATTTGATTTAATTAAATTTCCCCAGTTTCCCCTGTTAATTTACAAAAAATCCAATAATGCAATGATTCAAATGAAATAAAATTTATTTTATTGATCAAGTTACATTGTATCTTAAAATATAGGCAACGATGACACTGCAAAAGTAAAAACTGCATTGCATATGTCAACGGCAAATCTTCGCAAACTATTTATCTATACAATGCCACTGTCAGATTTTGTTATGAAGTTTATATGCGTGTGTATGCATGTGTCATCGCGAGTATCTGGATGTGTGTGTGTGTGTGTATGTGTAAAATTAGATTGCCTGGTTGCTTGCAGTGTGCAAGCTTGTATATAATTATAAGTTTCTCAATTTATGTTTACTGTTATTTGTGTGTGCCACAGTGGTTGCTCTCTGTATCTGAGACTATGCTTATATATAATCTCAACATTACAGATACAATAGTAATGGACGGGGACAACACCTCTATTATCCGGGTTGTAGCCGGCCAGAAGTTAATGTATGGAGATAACGGTGAAATATCTCTTGTTGAGGCTGCTGACTTGGACAACAATGACAATGGTGACAGTCAAGGTAGTTAAAAATTATTTTCGTCATATTATTCTCAGTACTAACGAAAATTATATTAAAATAAAGTTCTGCTACTCATAGTTTCGGATTAACACGGATAAATTGCACCCAAATATATAAACATACGCACATTCGCGCACACTTACATACAACCATACTTACAAACACCCATACCCTTAATAAAATCTCATTTTATTATTATACGTGAAATATATATTTCCCACATATCTTAATCGTGACAAAAATAAAAAAGTACAACATACTATAAATTTGTACAAATACGAAAATGACGAGGAAGAATTATACCCTTAGATTTATTTAGTTTTTTTTTATCATTTTTAGATTTAATTTTGATTGTATTCTAATTTAAAATTTATTTATTATTATTATTAATTTTAATTTAAGTTTTGATTTTTTCTGTATGTTTTATGTATTTGTTTTGTTTTTTTATGTTACTAAACTGTAAACTGGGACAAGTGCCTTTTAATAAAGATAAATAAATAAAATAAAAAAAAATTAATAATTATTAATTGTAAATAGTAACATTAGTCCGGTTAATTGTAAATCGCGATACAGGGAAATTCAAAGTGAATGTGAGATTCCTTTAAATATCATAAACACCAAACAAGTAAATAATAAATAAATATGTTATTGCTAAAGGGGTAGAACTTCACTGTGATTTCACCTGATGGTACAGTATGGTAAATATAACTAACTCGAAAAGAGCTAATGTACCTATGTATAAGTACTTGGATAAATCTTCAAACCTCTTTGTCTTTATATGTACTACGTATGTATGTTTGATTTTCTCTTCTCTCTTATTACCCATCTTCTCTCTCCTCTATATGGCGGTCTCCCTAACAGCAGTATTGTCTAGAAGAGATTGCTATTTTGCGATAAGACCGCCAAATTGAACACTAAAGTAGGCTCAAAAAGCACTTTTCAATCGCCATTATTCTATCCATTATTATCAAATCTACCACCAGTTCTGAAAGTTGATTCCGCTGAGAAAAAAACAACACGAAGCTCAGCAGTTAATCCATTAAATATACTTTTATAGCTTACAATGTGTAATATTACTATACGACGTTTTATAACCACACACTAATAAAAAGATAAATATAAAGTTATCTTTTCGTTTTTATACAAAATAAAGCGAAAAATCGTGAATTAAACTTTGACTATAGAAATTGCTGTAAAGTCTTAGTTGGATAAAGAATATTTGAATTTGAATATACATTTACTTTGGCCAGAATTTTTTTTATCATATTGTTGTATACTAATTATTAT
Source organism: Elymnias hypermnestra (assembly GCA_015832385.1). Classification (NCBI taxonomy): domain Eukaryota; kingdom Metazoa; phylum Arthropoda; class Insecta; order Lepidoptera; family Nymphalidae; genus Elymnias; species Elymnias hypermnestra. The sequence goes on along the minus strand of JACTOM010000194.1, from coordinate 4,853,111 downwards.
AGATTCTAACGAGGAGTCTCAAATTGAGCTTCAGGTTTCGGGAGATGAAGAAACTGCCAACGCAATCATCGCAGCCGCTCAGGAGCAGGGTAAAGTATTATTATATTTCATTTGGTAAAATGTCTTAAAATAATTTAAAGATACTTAATGATTTTTTTTTCGTCAGCATGTTTTTGCTGGTGAGAAGGTAACTAGCCATGGCCAAAGGGTCTTACCGGTACAGATATTAGATAACTCTCAAAATGCAATTATATAATTTTGCCCTGCCGGGAACTGAACCCGATACCTGTTTACAAAACAAGGATCATAGCCTGAATGTTAAGCTAACAAAATCATCGAAATAATAGATAAATTAGTATAGTAATTTCCTCTGTATCATTCTGGACAAAATAGTATACCTTACTATATTCCAGTTATTATACATATATGTTATATGACATTGTTACGATAATTCCTTCCTTCCTTCTTCAAATTCCTGTATTAAAGAAGTCTTTCGTTCAGATACGTCCATATAAAAATACATAAATTCGTCTTTAATATTTGAATATGTGATTGATAAAAGGAAAAAATGATCCATGCATCTATGCAATAAAATAAGGTTGTGTCATTTTTGAAAAAGGAGGAGCATTTATAAAAGTGGAGTCCGGCGAAATGTACAGAGTGGAGAGCATTGAAAGTAAGACAGATGACGATAGCAGCAAAGAGACGCAACCTGCGGTAAGTGGTCGTCTATCAAATGAAATTTATTTACTTTTCCATCCTTTTTTTATACAAATAGCTCTAATATAACACAAGTCGTAGGCCCGTGAACTCTCTGGAACCAGTGCCCAGCCCTATGATCGTTATAAAAAAAACATGAAACAAATATTATGTACGGGAATAAACAAACGAATTAAGAAAGGACTTAAAAATAAGGGACTTATTATTAGTTACGTGTGCGAGAGCGTTCGTACGTATGTGAGTTCCTGGATATGTGTGGATAGACTGGTTGTTATAAATTGTGTGTTGGTGTGTGGAATCTGAAAGTGTGTGTACGAAAGCTATTTTTCATAGCTGGGAAACTGCTTTTACGCAACCTGAAGAAATATAAACCTCCATTAGGGTGTGTTGCTTTCTGAATGTGGAATAAGTTCCACTGAATGTAATTCTATTTCCACAGAACGATCTTTATAACACTTTCAAAAACGATATAAATGCTTTCGGAGGTTTCTTTATTATGTTTAAGAAGAAATGACCTAATCTAATACTTAACTTATTATATTAAAACTCATACAATTTTCCGGTTTGGGCCGTTTAGGTTAAACATATTACAAAATATAATGTCTTAAATTTGCCCTAATTGGAATCTAACTTAACACCTTTGCTAGCGAAGCAAGTATTCACAAAATCTACTTTGTCAACGTATAGTGTCATTACATAGAGTTTAGACATTGACATGTATTAAACTTTTTCATCAGGTACAAATGATACTCTTCGATGACGGACGTTTCAGATGTTTAATGTGCGAGAGAAATGCGAAAGGTAGGTTTCAATCATATTAATCATCTATCATATTAACGCCATTGTGGATTACGCTCTCTTTATTTATTTAAAATATATGTATCGTGTTCAAAATTTTCAGTCGATAAGAAAATACTTTTAATAGGAATAGACTTAAATTTATAAAGTGAAACTTCTTTAGGCGCGCGTAATATTTTTTACGGATGAAACGCATGATTAGCGTCACGAAGATGTACAGCGTTTTTATGTTAATTTGTTTGAAGGTTAGGTAGGTTTAATATTTCCAAAAAACTGTGGTCTTTTAATTTGCCACTCGTTATTTAATATACTATTTTTCATAAAATATAAAATAAATAATTTCATAAATTCTCTTTTCTAAATTTGAAACTCAAAAACAAATTTTAAATTATTATTACTAAAGTTGACATAAAAAACGTGGCATTTTTATTTACAATTCGTCATTTTAGATTTCAATAAATTATTTGTATTAATTTTCGACACTTAATATTTTAATGACAATTAAAATCCTAACATATCCTCCCTTTTCTCTCCCGGCTCAAAAATCTAGTTTTATATTTGTATAAATATAAACAAAACAAAAATTAGTTTGACAAAAAAGTTTCATTTCTGACATGTGTATTTATGCGCATGCACTTTTTTTATTACTCATGTGATAGATAAAGTATTAATTATATATTCAGTTTAATTATTACCTTTTAATAGATAAAATTTTTAAATGATTTTTGCATGAATCTCCGATTTTACGTCTAGGTGAGCCAGTACACGTGGGTAATGCGGAGGCCACCATGCAACACTTAAAGGACTATCACTCTGCGCGCTTGTACATTTGCCGCGTATGCGGACATGTGGAGAGAAAGAGAAGCGATTATGTACTTCATATAGGTAATTCCCTTTACCCACACGAACTTAAGTGATAAATTATTCAACTACGTTATTTTTTATATAAATATAAGTTTGGTCTTTAATTATCAGGTTTTATCGTCACATGAACATAAAACTAAAAAAAGTGTAATGAATTGTTAATAGATTTGTTAAATATTACTGAACGGATTTTTATGCAGTTTTCATCAATAGATAAAATGTGCCAAGATTACGTTTAAAAATAAGTAACATATATTGTAACGATATAAAAGATAATTTAAGCTAGATACCGAGCGTAGTCAGGCATAAGTTAAGTATGTTGTATGTTAATCAATGTTTTAGTTAGTTTTTGTGCTTAAGAAACACAAAAATACCTTAGGTAGATTAGATACTACATTGCATTTAAATCTAATCTACATATGTGACACATCGGGTGCGATTGTGTGATGGGCAAAGTATGTAGGCTTTATATGCTTTACTACCGTGCGATATTTACAAGTCATTTTTTTTTACAGAAACTCACAATCCAATGAACAGCAAAATGCCGCCAATCTTGGACAAGTGCAAAATGTATGAATGCAATATTTGCAACAAGAAATATAAGTGAGTAATTCTTATTTAAGCATTTTATGTACATGACGGTTTGAACTCGTCCTCCTCTTCCATCATTACATGTTTCATCGTGTTCACTCATTTGGTAGGTCAACTTGAAATAATTACACAAATTGGCTGGATATTTTAAGATAAAGAAAAACAATCAAATAAGATTGGTTCAGTGTTTGCAGATTAGAAACACGGAGATCTCGGTGAGATCACGGTCTTTCGAAAGCATCCTATATTGCCAAAATTAATGTCCAGCTATATAATTGCCATAGACTAGCTTGTCGAATGTCACACACCCACAGATTATCTGACAATTGTCATAGGTCAATGAAAGAATCAATAATAAGTATACCATAACCAAATTTCGATGCATAATATTTGAGTGTAGATTAAGAACGCACGCAATACACACACAGAGTCGCACATTTAAATACATACTACTACTACTATCACATAGCACAAATCAAAGATATTTCCATTGCTGCTTTGACAAATGTGTGTGTTTGTGTATATTTGGTTACCGGGACACCAAATACATAAAAATAATTGTTTATATGTGATTCAATTCAGGGTATTTATTAACTTTATTGTGAAAATATTGATTATCCCCAGTTCTCGTGCTCTTCTAACGGGGCATATGAATATGCATACTGGCTCTCGGCCGTACTCGTGCCACATCTGCAGGAAGACTTTCGCCTCTAAGTATACCCATCAGTCGCATCTGAAGACACATCTCGTGAGTTTATTTTATATATAAAATAAAATAGAAACAAAAATAAATCGATGAATACACGTGTACGTTCATTTGTTCCAGGACAGACCGCGACCATACAAATGCAAACAGTGCAATAAATCGTTCTTCACTACACAGAACTTAAGTCAACATGAGAAAACTCATTCCAGTGTTAAGGACTTCGTGTGTAACGTTTGTGGTAAGCATTTAATTAAATATTAACCATTTTAATGGCTTGATTTAACATTAAATTATTTTTTTATAAATCAAAACCATGCTATTATTATCGGTTTATGGGAACATCTGCATATCCTGGGAGATATTATAGACATGCACTAAAATTGTTATATACTGTAAGACTACTTAATGTTCTCTTTCTGCGTTAACCAATCAGCTATGCCAAAATAATTTATACAATGTTCTTATAAGCGAAGTATTTTGTATATGATAACATGCTTTTGTTGTTGTCACGTGACAGGTAAAGCGTTCGGTACTCAACACAACCTCGAAGTACATGGAGTAGTGCATTCAGGGAACAAGCCTTTTGTTTGCAGAGTTTGCGGTAAAGCCTTCGCTCGTCGCGCGGAAGTACGCGATCACACGCGAATACACACCGGTAAGTGACTTACGACATTTCATTACCAAAATTAAAACTGCGTGCGTACATACCACATATGTCAGAAGTGAAACTTCTTTGGCAAAATAATTTTTAGGTTTTGTCTATATTTATAGAATTCTCAAACTTTAGATTTACGAGAATTAGAGGAAGGAAAAAAGGAAGATATGTTAGGAATTTAATTGTCTTTAAAATATTAAGTGTCAAAAATTAATACAAAAAAATTATTGAAATCTCAAATGTCGTTTTTTATGAATATTGGAAATTATTAATTAAATTTTGTTTTTGAGGCAGTTAATGCCTCATTGGTCTAGTGGTTAGCATGTTCGACTACAGACATGAGATCCTGGGTTCGAGTCCCGGATCGGGCTGGTTCAAAAATCAATATTGAGCTTTCTATCAAGATTTTCTTGAGAAAATCTATAACCTATAAACTTCGGGCAAATATTGAATATTTGCCCGAAGTTGGGAAAATGGCGGTGTGATCCATTCCCGTGCCTCGGAGAGCACGTTAAACCGTCGGTCCTGCGTCCTGATTTCTCTCCGGGCGTGTCGGATTCCCGTCACATCTGACTATGAGAGTGAAAGAATAGAGAGTACACTTGTGTACTATGCCTGCCAATCCGCAGTGGAGCAGCGTGGTGGGTCTATGCTCTAAAAACCCTCTCTCATATGAGTAAGGAGGCCTGTGTCCAGCAGTGGGACGTTAATGGGCTACTACTTACCTCTTTTTGTTTTTAAATTTAAAATTAAGCGTGAAGGAACCCTCGTAACTTTAGATTTTAAGTCGTTCTTTAATGTCATCCTTAATCATACATTCAAAATAATATATCGCAAAATAACAATATCTGTCGTTTCGAAGGCGCTGTTAAAGCCTACTGGAATAAGGATTTTTTATTTGAATTTTTATTTCATGTGTTTATGTAGGCTGCAATAATCTGCGAACTTTCGTTAACTATAGGGGAAAGACCTTTCAAATGTGACATCTGCGGTGCAAGCTTCACGCAGAGATCGAACCTACACTCTCACAAACGTGCTACTCATCTTGACGACAAGCGCTACCACTGCACTCAGTGCCCCAAGAGATTTAAAAGAAGACGGTTTGTATTTTCATTAAGTTTAAAAAAATGACTGTACACATATTAATTATATATTTCATTGTAACTCTTATGAAAGTTTTAATTTTGCTTAAAGCTTGATATATCACTTGACACTTGATTTAAGACTATTCTCTTAATTACTTGACTTGGTTTATTTGATTGTCTACACAACGATGCACTATGTTACATCTTAACATCATATAATGTCTGTGTATTACACTATATATAATAATACTCTTTGTAACATTATAATTATACTAAAATGTTTAGATGACTATGTTTGTTCTCGTATTTAATATGTAATTTCATAGTATTAACTGCCAACTACGCACTACTGACGCAATGGTGTGAGTACTTGCTTTCCTTGCAAAGGTCCTGGGTTAAATTTCTGACAGGCCAAAGTTGGAAAATTGTATTTTCTAATTTGTCTCAACCTAGACTGGTGGCTTCGGCCATGGCTACCAGGAAAGCGCCTTTCCATCTTATATTGTATCACCCCTTAGCATCACAATATAGCAGTCCAGCAGTAATTGTTCAGCAAAAATAAGCTATCAATAGAGAAAAAAATGCGTCTCATTATGATGCCGTGTAACAATCATTAAAAGGTAATTTACCTCTTTCCAAGTTAACCTGCTACTATCCTTTATTGTATCATCACTTAGGACTCGATTATGATAGCACTGAAACGTGTCAGAAATAAAAAAAATGTTTCAATACTACGCAATAACAAGAATACTACTCAAATAAAAAGTATGTATACCAAATGGTATTCTTGGCTTCATCCCGGGTGTGAACGTCTTTTAGTTAAAACATTTTTAATTAGCACGTATGGGAAAATTGAGCTCATTTTTATATATATTTGATGTGAAACATTTATACCGGTTCGTGTAAAAGGCGCATGCCGTGGCGAAACGTGTCACCCCGTTGGGTGATTCAGCGAAATAATAGTTTTCTATATTGTACAATATATTGGAGTTGTGTGTGTGTGCTCTAGGTTGCTGGATTATCACATAAAGGCGTCGCACACTGGAGAACGTCCACTCGAGTGCAAAGTGTGTCGCGCCACTTTTGTTTATCCTGAGCACTACAAGAAACATGCGCGCATCCACAGTGGGGAGAAACCATACTCTTGCGAGGTATAAAATATCAATATATAAATAAAGAATAAAATAAAATAAAATTGCTTTAATTTAGGTTAAAGCCCATAGAAACTTCACATAGAAATTTCACATCTAAATTAAAATAAAATGTACAAATATCACAATTAAATAGAATCAAATTAAGTGTAGTTTTTAATAATAGGTTGAAAACGAAATTTAAATAAAATTAACAATGTCAATTGTTATCAATTAATTTAAAATACTTATCTATTGTTGGCTTGGTTTAAAAAAAGGCTCCATATCATAACGATGTTGCATAAATTATTATTATATAAATTTAAAATTTCCAAAATAATTAATCTTACAATAGAAACGTATCATAATGGGCAACATTATTGCATTAAAGTTTATATTGTTCGCAGGTGTGCGGAAAATCTTTCAACTCGCGCGATAACCGCAACACGCACCGTTTTGTGCACAGCGACCGCAAGCCCTACGAGTGCGTTGTATGCGGAACCGGATATATGCGCAAACAACTGCTATATCATCACATGAACACAAGCGTATGTAGCGCACCATTATTGGTTTAACCTGCCTTAAGTATTTAAAAAAACTACGCGTGACCCTAATTAGGGTAACATAAATATCCCTATCCCTATTTTATGTGATATAATTTTTACATATGCATCGACAGCGGACGCAATTGAATTTAGGTGCAAGTAAGATGGTAATGAACTTTAACTGGTAACAGGCCAGACTTAACATGACGTGAATACGGTACAAATAAGGTTTTTGATAACAAAAAAATCCAGCACCAATTGGCAGTGTTCACGTACACAAGTGCTCTTCCCGCTTTAAATTTTTCATGAAAAACTCAATGATAAATTTGAACCAACAATTTCGTACATATTATGCCTATGATCAGTTCTTTCTTTCTTAGAAAAAATCACTATTTTAATATAATTTTACAATTGTAGGGTCACTTGGCTGAGTCGATAGTCGTCAACCAACCGAGGGTCACTAAATTTGGTGATAACGTAAGTTCTAATATACTTTTACTACAAATAAGGGGTTTAAAAGCATAATTAAAACTCAAAGTATTCGTTATATATAATAAACAAGACTGTAACTCTGCAAAATCAATATAAAATCTACAAAGCCAACTTAGTAGTTTACTTAAAACTACAATTTGTTCGCGTTAAGAATGCAGTGAGTCATCTTTCTAGCCCCGTCCCAATCAATACCAATCAAATAACACAGATATATATGTTTTATTTCAGTCGTGTGACAATGTCTTTTAAATATTCATTATATTTATTTAATTTCCTAAATGTTTCCAGTTGATATCGACTAATTCAATCGTCGTGGAAAGTAAGATGGACAAATTGCCTGACACTGTAAGTACCAGCTACATAGCTAGTTATTGCATCCGACTTTGTTTGTTAAGATTGCAAACAACTACTAACGCCAACTAATATAAATAAACGGACAACAATTCTACTGCTAAAGCGCCGCTATAGAACTAGTGACTTAATTAAACCAGTTTGAATTAAAATTTAGTGAAATCGATAAAGCGAAATTGAAAAGTTCGTTAAGTCAATAAAGATGTGTTAGAGTGAGGCTCGTTTTATTAAAGTTACGCTGTATGTAGAAATATTTTCTTTAGTTTTTTTTACTCCCGGGCTTATTTTCCAGATGTACGAGACATCGGAGGAGTCGCAAGAAATTGAGGCTGAGGAAAAACCTAGTAATTTTCCTTTTTTCTCTATGACTTTTTTTGAAAATGCCGCAGCCTTATAAGATGCAATAAAATGCTAACTAAAAATATACATCATTTCACAAAATATGCTTACAATATTGCATTAAAGTACATTTTTAAATAACAATAAATAAAAATAACAATAACAAATATAGCAGTAACTGATATCTTAAAGTTAATTCTGCCTTAAAATTCGATTTACCTGACAATAATTTGTGTTAGTATCTTTACTGTTTATGTTAATAGAGAACTTGACTATTTATAGGGCAGACTTTGTACGTGATATATCCGGTATAATGACAAATTAAAGAAAATATTAAGGTCAAGACATAATAATTTGATTTTATCTCGTTTTCAGAAAATGTGAATCTTATCCAAGCTGATGAGGAGTCAACATTAATAACGTTGCGTAAGTATAATTTCAATATTCAATGGGTAAATTCGTTATATATCGGAACGAAAAGTCAATCTAAACCAGTCTCGAAATCACCTGAAGACAATTTGAACAAAATCGCACACGCATAAATCAATTGTATGTATGAAGATGTATATGTAAAACGATGGCGAATCCCCTGAATACACAAAAAAGTTTTACAATAACCATTTAGTTCACTTATCTCGGAGATTAATTTCAGTAAATAGAATATATATAATAATACAAAACAAATAAAAAAATTCATTTTCTTTAATTTATCCAACCATTAAACGAATACAAACACTGTTCTAGTAGGTACCAGTCTATGAACGTCCCCACTGTTGGGTATAAGTGAGGGAAAACATCGCGAGGAAACCTCACGATGTTGTAGTAGTAATGGCGCTGGGTCTACGCTTTAAAAATCCTTTCTCTTGGATGCATATATCCCGCAATTACCGCAATATCTCCCAATCCCGGACCTTAATAAGCTGCTACTTACCTTACCTATCTTTTAGATCACGTGGAAGGTGAAATGAAGTCTGACGGTACGCTCTTGGACTCCATGGAGGATGCGCTTGATGAACCACAGGTAACTAACAATACCAGATTTACCTTCACGAATAACATTTGGATGACGTCATATTTTTTTTAAAATAAGTAATAAAAACATTTTCTTAATTATCTAATTCTATGCGGAGGGATGTTTTTTCGGCTGTAGCTACATTTTGTTGGCATTAAGAATACAGTGAGTCATCATTGTTGGCTCGCCTTGCACCGCCTCCTAACCTCTTTTCAAATTTCAAGGTCAAGTTCACAGTGACCATTCATCTAGTGGGAGCAGGGTAAGGCGGGCCAACAATGATAAGTTAATTTATTCTTCTTTCCCCCCCGCATAGAACCAGATAAATTAGAAAATGTTATTTTTTATTAATTATATATAGTATTTTCTCAATATTTGCTTAAAGTTGGGAAGATGGCGGTGTGCTCCACCCCCGTGTTTCGGAGAGCACGTTAAGTCGTCGGTCCTGTACCTGATCTCTCTGCGGTCGTGTCGGATTCCCGTAATATCGGACTATGAGAGTGAAGGAATAGAGAATTTGTGTACTAAGCTTGCTAACCCGTATTGGAGCAGCGTGGTGGGTTTATGCTCTAAAAACCTTCTATAGTATGAGTGAGGAGGCCTGTGCACAGCAGTGGGACGTTAATGGGCTGCTACTTACTTAATATTTGTGATAATATTCCAACAGGCAAACGGTGCTATTCGTTTGGTGCCGATAGAACTTCCTGATGGGAGCAGCGGCTGGGTGGCCATCAACGCATAGTAGACGTAGCAGTGAAAAAGAAAACATTTAAGCCCAATGCTGGTCAAATAGAGGCGATGATAGGAAAATTATTCACCGTCACTTTGGGTCGGTTCATGAAGTTCATCGTGCAAGTTTTTGCCTATTTGAGACCTAAAGTAAAAAGAAAAGATACATTGAGTACTGTATAAGTTGCTATTATAGTAAGGGACACTTACTTCTAAAAAGAGTCTCCTTAATAAGATAAGTTTAACAGCATTTAATCCATTTTTAATTTACGGACAAACAAATTTCACCTTTTATTTACCAACTGGGTAGAAAAAGTGTATTATATCATAAAGTTGTAAATAAAAAATTTGGTTTTCTAACGAGTGTTTTATTATATTCGTATCTCTTTGCAAAGGGCACGATTGTAGGTGCTATCGGAGTTTATAATCCGTAAGAGCACTTGTAGTTTTATCAGTTTGTGAACGTCGGCTTCGAAAAAGCGAGACTCATTGACTGGTTCCATTTGAGTCGAGCGTAAAAGCGAGCGCGCGGTACAAGCGATAGAGAGGCGCGATCTGCCTAATTACCTTGATTATTAGAACAACAAATTTTTTCCTATGTTTTCTCATGACGTTATAATGTAAAATTATCTTCCGTGTATACAAAAACGTAATGCGAAAATGTTGCGTGTACTGAATAAATAAAAATTTTAACAAAAAAATGAGCCGCCTTCGAAACAAACCATTCAAACAAAATAATATGCTCTACAAAGTAAACAATTATCTGAGAATAATGAGGTAACAAACATAAAAAATAGAAATTGGTTAAATAATCGGCCTGTAACGTATAAGGTTGCGGGTTCGATCCCGGATGTGCCGGTACCGATGTAAATTTGACTATGTAAACATGTTTCAATTAAACAGTGTTGTGTTATATGAGCAACACGTTTTTTATACACATATTCACACATTTTTTTAGTTTACTTCAGATTCACTAAAAATCAAAAAATAAATAAAAACTTAACAAAAAAAGAACCGCTTTCAAAACAAACTATTCCAAATATATGTTCTAAAAAGTAAAAAATAATTGCGTATTCTTATATTTAGAGTCGGTGTCAGTTATTTTATACAAATACAGTATCATTCCTTATCAAAACTGCCATTAACACCATTTCATTAAAATTTATACATCAGAAGACTTTGTACCAAATTTAATTTAAATTGACCTTGACTATTATAATAATAGTTTATTTTTTGTTTTATTATACATACATACAGACATAACATCACGCCTCATTCTCACAGGGGTAGGTAGAGACCACGTCCTTCCACTTTTCATTCTCATTAAACCTTTCATACAAGTTCGTCGGTTTAGAGTACTCTTGACCTGGCCCTTATTTAAAATGTCCTGGATTTGGTCCAGGAACGTTCGCCTTGGTCTTCCCCTTCCAACTTTCGCATTCACTCTTGACACATTAATCCTTTTTGTCAGTTTCATTCACTCTCTCTATATGCCCAAACTATCTAAGCATACTTTTCTCAATTTTAGTTACTACGTCTTCTTTTATACCACAACGTTCTCTTATCACACTATTTCTTACTCTGTCACTCAGTTTTAATCCACTCATGCTTCTCAACGCTCCCATCTCTACCGCATTTATTTTACTATTGTGATTCTTCTGCCATACCCAACTTTCACTACCATACATAAGTGTTGGCACCAACACTCCAGCATGCACAGCCAGCCTAGCCCTTTGAGAGACACCATTTGGCTATTCATAAAGGCGTGCAGAGCACCATTTACCATATTCCCTGCATTTACTCTCCTTTCAATATCACTTTCACAAGTTCTATCTTTTCTAAATTTAGATCCCAAGTATACAAATTCTTTCACCTCTTTCACTTGTTCCCCATCTATCAAAATATTGTCATTCATCATAGATTCATCTCGTTTAAAAAGCATAACTTTCATTTTGTTTACATTCACTTTCTTTCCTTTCCCTTTTAAAGCTTCATTCATAATATTTAGCATCTCCTGGAGCTCATTAGCGGCTGATGCAAGTATAACTTGATCATCAGCGTAGAGTAAACATTTGATGAGTAATTCATTCATTCTTAACCTTTACATACTTTCTTTTAAATCCTTCAAACAGTCATCCATGAATAAGTTGAACAGCCATGGTGACGCAACACATCCCTGTCGAATCCCTCTTTCAACAGGAAACCACTCCGTGTATGCCTCGTTTATTCTAACACAAGCACTAGAACCCCCATAGAAAGACTTGAATGCGTGAATCAGATTACCGCTCACCCCATATGTAGATAACGTTGACCACAGCTCATTCCTCACCACTCGATAATAGGCCTTTTCTAAATCTATGAAAGCGCATTAAACTTTTTGGTGTTTAGCCAAACATTTTCAGTTATGCAGCTCAAAGAAAAGACCTAATCCGTACGCCCCACTCCTCTTCTAAATAAAATTTATATCTTAGAATATATCAGAGATTTACGTGTTGTCATAAATAATAACTATTCGTTGAGGTGCAATGCTTTGTAGTAACAAAACTATCAACAAGCTGTTACCATCTTAGCGCGCTTCCATCTTAGACTGAATCATCACTTGTGATCAGTTCTCTGCAATAATAAGATGTTCTAAGCTAGGCTTAGCAAATACAAGTCAGTGAAAAACCTTTAAAAAAGATTGATTTAGGTGATACAAAAAACGTGACAGCTTCGCGGGCGCAGTGGTGCGAGTACTCGCTTTGCTAGCAGAGGTTCGGGCATCGATCCCCGGTAGTGCGAATTTAGGAAATTGCATTTTCTCTAGAAGTCTAGAAAAGTGAGTGACCTCGGACGTGGTTAATTACTAACCCCATCAGCAAAAATGTACCGCCACGCAAGGGGTGTTCCGGTAAGATGCTGTATAGAAACCATAAAGGGTAAATTCCTTCTTACCACTACAGCACGCTACCGTCTCAGATTGTTTCATCACTTACCAGCAGGTGAGATCAAGTCATGCGCTAATCTATCCACAATATAAAAATTATAAAGACGGCAAAGTAATTTTAAATAAAATGAAAACCTTGACTCAACTTTTTTAGTTTTGACCCTACTTCTTTAAGTTTTACTTTTTGAGGTGAAACTTCTTCAGGCGCATGAGGGTAAAATGTCAAAGGATGTAACGCGTGATTAGCGTCACGAAGATGTGCAGCGTTATTATGCTAATTCGTTGGAAGGTTAGGTAGTTTTAATATTTACAAATAACATGTGGCATATTCATTTGCCACTCGTCATTTAATATTATATAGTAATATTAAAATATATTATATATTAATTTTATATATACTTTTTTGTTCATAAAAAATTAGATATTACCTAAATTCTCTTTTCTAAATTAAAAAACAAAACACGTGGCATTTTTATTTGAGATTTCAATAAATGATTTGTATTAATTTTCGACACTTTCATTTTAATGGCAATTAATTATATTAAATTCCTAACATATCTTCCTTTTTTCCCTTCCTCTAAGTCTCGGAAATCTAAAGTTTTAGATTTGTATAAATATAAAAAATTACTTTGCCAAAGAAGTTTCACCTCTGACATGTGTACTTTAAACGCACGAACTTTTAAATTTTAAGAGAAACTACATGTCAATCAAAAACATTATTTATTTTTCTATACAATTTACATTTTCTTCGCGTCTTACGTGCAGCGTCCTAACATTAAATATATTTATTACATATATACTTTACAATGAAACAAAACGAATAATCATTTAACTAATATTTACATTTCCAACATATTTAATTCTCTTTGTATGCACATAACTCTATACATTAATTTCTTTGGTGCGAAAAAATTTACCATTAAAGGCTCTTTAGCAACGTTTAACAATATAAAATATACTTTTTAATAATTTTATATTTGAGCAAATATATCAATGTAAATATTGTATGAATGGTAACGGATTAGCTGTGCATGTGAGTGCAGGATATTTAGAATATATATTATTAAGACATTATATAATACTAAATAATATAATTCAACTTAGGATTCTCATTGATAATATGGAAATTGTGATTTAATTGAATGAAGAAGAAGTTGAATAAGAGTTATTTTTTCTGTCACTATTTATACTACACTATAAAGTACAATAATAATGAGGTTCTCATAATAAATGAAAGTTGCTCAATTTATCTTTGGTTCTCTTAAACTTATTCTATTCAGAAGAAACTGCGAAGAAAATTTTATCATCCAAGAATAATTAATTGATTTATTGTAAATTATTTACAAATACTAGTCTACTTTTTTAATTAGTAAAGAATTGACCTGTTAATTTTCACTGCAAAAATATTGCTAAAAAGCGAATAGCCCAGTCGAATTAGGATTTCACTTTGCATTAATTATTAGTATAATATTATCTTCGGGAATCGTCGGGCGGGTCACCGAAAGCTGAACTTCAGGTATTCCGGAACCGCACCCTGTTGCGTCGTCCGCCATCTTAGATTAGTGTTTTTTTCTGTTTAGTAATTATCTCGCTTATTTTCCATTTTACGCGAAAAATGATAATTAACAAAGTTTTTTTCCTATGATCCATATTTTAGGATTTAGACCCGAAAATGTAAATTTTATTACTTCAATTACCCGTATATTTTCCATTGTACGCGAAAAATTATAATAACCAATGTTGTAAGGAAATAAATTTCCTTCAAATTTGATCTTTACCGATCTTCTAAGATCGAAATTTTTCGATTATTATTTCATTTCAAAGAAGCGAGTAGTGGTTCCCGAAGAAAAATTGCTACCGACAATTAATACAATGGCACACCCTTTTTTGGGCTAATTCGACGGTCCCAAGATATGTGTATTTCTTATAAGATATGTGCATTTCTTTGTATATTACTTTGGATTTTGTATTCCATTGATGATTTTTATATTAAATGCTTATAAATCCAAACTCATTCTTAGAATGAAATTATTGAAAGTATACAGTAAAGTATTATTATTTGATTTTGTTCTATTGTATCTATATACTTGTAGTTGGCATGCATTGATCAAATAACAAAAATATTTGCGTGATGTTTTTGCTTGCAATGTCTTGTAATTGTTTCTGTTTGTTAGCATATTATTTAGGAATTTATCTGAGAGATTAAGAAACTTTGGATTTCTAATACTCTTAAAATTCCGTTTTTTTTTAAATATACTTTTAGGCTTAATATGTCAAATCAAGTCCAAAGTATCTTAATCCAATTGTATAAGTTGGTGATAAACACAAGTATATCTTGCGTTAGATATTAAATTCAGTAGTTATTTAAAAGTCTAAAATCACTGCCCCCTTATGCTTTTTACAGCATTATTAGTTCAAAAGGTATTATTAAAACAACGAAATAAAATTATGCAATGTATGTCAAAGATCATATTGATAAAGCGGTTTTACGTCAATTTAAATCATTTCAAATGAAACCCCTATCAAAGTCATAGCATAATTTAAGCAAATCGAACCTTATTTGCAAACGCAATAAGGTCGAAACTTGTTTATAAGTACAACTTTTTTGCAAATTCAATTAAAAAAACCAACGTGGATAAGTAACTTTATATTTTTATAAAGCAGGATTTTGTACAAGGTTTCGGAACAGTGTAATAAATAATATTCACATATTTTAAATAACCACCGAATTCCTTTGCGTATGTGCTAGATATGGTAAGTGTTGTAAATGAAAGAGGGTTGTTTGTGTTGACATGTATTTAATGTTTTTTAATCATGTAACTACATATACCTACTACCAATGCAATGTCTAGAAATAAGAGACAAACTAAATATAAAAAAAAACATGTTACATTATCTTAAACAATATGTAAAATGCTAGAGTGCATTTGTATGTTTACGAGTTTCATCGACATGGTTGCCCCCAGTGAACACGTGACCTCTAAATGACATAGGTCACACATAGGTCATCAAGTTTAACCTCGTTTAGGTAATATCATTTTGACGTCACTGTGACGTAATTGTGTTCATTGGGTCGTGCTCTATGTACGTGTAACCATATACATGTTATGTTGTGAATATATTACAGAATAGTTTTGAGCGTGGTACGTTCGGTTGTATTTATTTGTATTGCGTTACGATTCCAGTAAATGTTGTAAAATAAACACGAAACAAATTGATTATAATAACGCCTGATTGAGGCAATAGCATTGATGATTTTGTTAAGGGATTTTTTCAGCTCAACAACATACAAACTCACCAGATTTCTCGTAAATAGTTACATAGTAAATATAAAAACGCCGCTCGCGTTACATGATACATTAAACGAAATAATTTTTATATATACGTTCACAAAATTAAAATTTAGTTCATTTTATTAAGTATTAAATTATAATCATAATTAACAATGAATGGAATGCAATAAAATTTTTCGCTAAAAACTAAACGTAGTCAATTTGAATCTGCATTCACATTTTACAACAATTACTGCTAAATAGGGGATAGGAATTCACAGTATAGGGTGTGATATAGTTAATTTTATTCACATCTTTCATACAGTACTCTAGAACACGCACTAATTATTTACCAAAAAAAAAAATATACAGACATATATAAATTTCACGTTCCGTATATACATCCAACATAAAACATAGTAAGCTATCACGACACCAATGTCCTAAACGCTAAAACATTTATTATAATGATTTGAAAATATCTCTAGAGAGAAAGATATGCATCTATTATTTGATAACAATCCTTTTTATTCAGCTATTATTTCTATTTATTTTTTTTCAATTTAAATTAATTTAATTGGCATTCAATACCACTGTTTACGTTATGAATGTTTTTCTTTTTGTTTGGGTTTAGGTGAAAAACACACTGTAATCGGGAGAGAAAAAAAAGAAGTGACATATCATAAACAGTTATATAGAAACGCTACCACAAATCACACCATAAAATCCTACATACAACAACCAAAAAGATAGCATATGGTGTTCGTGTGTCTTAATTTTAAAAACAGTTAAAGTTCAAAATTTTGCAGGTAACTCTATGAGGGTGAAAAAATTTCATATACTAAAAAGAAAGGACAAAAAAGTATACTCAGTATAGAAATGAGAACGTGATTTAACTCGAAACTTTTGCTCCGCCAAAAATCACACGTTAGACTTTTGGTATAAAATACAATAAGCTGCTTAACAATCGCATTTTGATTTGATTTAACAAGACCTCTTCATTCCCTAGATGATATTGGGTAAAATTCCTGTCAACCCCTACCAGGGCCTAAAAGGGCGTATTATCAATCAATCAATCCAAAAATCAATGTTAACAATGTTAACCTGCAAAATTTGACCGTATATCCATTTAACATTCATTATTGTGCGGGCGCTATTAATATTACATTTAAATCCAATTGTCACAATTTTTTTTACAACTTAAAAAGAATTATAGAAAATCTGTTACGGTTATAGTTTTTTTTCCACTAGTCGAATATAATTGACATCGCAATGACACTTACTACTAGCCTAAAGAAGTGCTAATCTATTTCCTTATAATTATGAAACATTTTGGTTCTTAAACAACGAATAAATTTTGAATAAACGAAATGTACTATTGTTGAGATGAATCGTTAAAGGCTAAGATTACAGTGAATTAAAAAAAACCTCACAAATATCCTTTTGTTTCTTTTTTTAGGTAATAACATCTTTACGATTTTTTTATAATGAATAAAGAAAAATCATGCTTGGATTATGTATGATAAAACGTAGGAATAGAATTATAAAAAAATTGACGTGTAATTGAATGTTCGTTAAATACAATCGATTTCTAATATAATCATCTATCGTACATTGGGAATAATATGTAGAAGAAACAATATTTGACGATTCAAAAGTGGTATACCAGCATACTTGAATAGTTTTTGAATTTGTATAATTGATAATCAGCATTAAAATCCACTGTTAACAGTTCACCTCAACAACACAAAACTCATGCATATGTAAATAAAATAACATGCACACACGAAGCATGGACCTACGTGGTACATTTGTATGAAAACAAAACTCGTATCCTTTACCATGGACAGTAATTTTTATTCTATTGTAAATTTCACAATGTTTCGCGTACAATCAAATTATCACGCAAAGTAATATTTCTAAAGTAATTTCAAATGAGACGTTCAAACATAATCTACAACTTTTTATGACTGCGTACAATCGTGTTAACAAAACTAACAAGTAAATAATCCTTCAATTAAAATTGGGATCTGCAGTCGAGACTGAATAAGAGAGCGTTCAAGGGGCCGATACATTTCTCTCTTATAGTGGTATCTCTGTAACCTAAGTTTCTACCGTTATAGAGGTACAGAGATGCCCACTGTCACTCATAGAGGATCAATAGATGATAAAATGAATAAATGTATGAATTATGTGATATCTTACACACAATTTTATCTCTCCTATATTTAAGAAAACTTAAATGGCAACTGCCCGTTTACATTCACGGTCTACAGTCGCTTATTATGGTACCTGTCTTATTTATAGCGGTTCAAACTCTCTCTTATCGAGATTTCTATCTCTCTCTTAAAGAGGTTTTAGGGGCTAAATTGATGGGGCCAGGCAATTTACTCTGTTTTAAAAAAGGTGTCTCTCTTATCCAGGTTCGGCTGTATCCGACAAATGTACCGCCTTCAAATTACTAAATTTAATCAAAATGATGACTAAAAATCATACATGGGTTACATTTGAAAACGGTACGACATAGAATGATAAGACATCTAAAAACTAAAATCACTTAACTAAAAAGGGAATAATGCTTACAAATTCTAAGCCATCAAATAAAATAAAAATGCGCTTCGCATTGGACGTCTCGTCCGTGAAAATAAAAAACGAAAAAAAGTAAAGTTTATAAAAGAAAAGGAAACGCAATGGAAATGTAGTCGTGTTATAATTGAGAATTGTTAGTGTCTAAAATATATATATTAAAAGAAAACTCTAACTGTTAATGTCTTTATATGAGTGAAAAAGATCACAAATTAAAAAAAAATATAATGTCATGCAAACTTTTCTTGAGGTGTCGAAGAAATTTAAAGTCGGTTACGTCATGGAATCATATTTATTAAAAAAGAGATGTTTTTAATTCAATTTTTTAACCCAATGTAACAAAAAGTCTTTGAAAAGCGATTTTATTTAAGAAATTGTTAGAATAGTTCGTTCAATGTTTTTGTACTATAAAAATTTATTTCCAAATGTTCCTTTAAAGAAATAGAAGAAAAAAAGGGTCACTTTAAAGATCATCGTCATCAGTTCCTTAGACACGCATTCAATAAAGTTTGCAGAACAGTAAAGGAATTATAAAAATGTTGCCATTGCACAAAATTCTATCGTAAATACATCAAACGCTATGTTAAATTTGTGATCCCCAAAAGAAAATTTATATTTTTTTGGGACAATTTAGTCTAAGCAATGGCAATCCCGATTCCCCCTCCCCGCGCTCGTAGTGGTGTAGCTGTGTGTGTCAATGTGTTGCCGTCCGTCTTGATATGTGTGTTTGTGTGTGCGCCGCCACATCGCCGTTAGCTAGAAAGCAAATACGATCATGTAAGTATGCATGTATTCACAAACGCAATCCTAGTCGAAAAATTTGAGGCGTCACTTTCATTTTAGAAAAATCTAAAACGATATTTTTACATAGATGACAAAAAGGGCTTTCGAATTTTTTTATTTTACTCCAGTGACAAATAAGACATTATTAACCTTACCGGCCCGAAGCGGGAGATTTTAAAACCCCCATGTATGAATTTTAATTTAATAACTTAAGTATTGGAACAGTTACTTTCATTTTATTCTTTATCATGAAAGCACTATAAAAATATCCCGTATTTTATTTTTGTTGCGGATCTCCTAAATTAATAAATCTGCTAATTAGTCTAAAATATTAATAAGTCTGCTAGTGACATGTTATTTCTCTCATTTAAACAGACTTGATACTGCCGCAAGGAATGAGTGAGACAAATGTACGATACGGTTTGATTACGTTTTGATTTGATTTTGGCCTATTTGTACGGCCGCATATGTCACTCCCGCCAACAACAAGGATGCCTGCCAACCCGCAATGGAGCAGCGTGGTGGGTCTATGCTCTAATAACCCTCTCTCGTATGAGTAAGGAGGACTGTGCCCAGCAGTGGGACGTTAATGGGCTGCTACTTACTTACTTTATATGTCACTCAGCCACCTCATGGAAGCACAACGAATGCATCTGATGTGGTTGGTGACTGTTTCAGATTGCCACACAAATGAACTGCGGTCTTTGGGTACCCCATTCGGATGAAGCGTAATTTTTGGATTTGGGCCGGAGAGGCTAAAATGACTTTATACATAGTTCACACATACGTCATCAAACTTACGTAGAGATCACGTAATGGTGACTTATTTATGTTAACATATTGAATGTTCGGAAATAGCAATATATAAATTTGACGTGACTTTGACGTTCACTGGGCCCTTTGATTACTATAAATTTTTTTTCTTTAGAGAACCTCAATATATTTTTCGTCCAGATCACAAATGGTAAGTAGATTAATATGTATGTAAAATTAACACAGGTGATACGAAACAGAAAATTACGGTGAGTAAAAATAAAACGAAAAACAAAAGAGTAGAAAAAACCAATTCAAAAGACATGACGTGATTCGCAATAGACTATTCTAATAGATTTTATTTGTCTTTTTGATATGTTGGTAAGTGACGAATTGAATGCTTAGATACCTAATAAACACACTGACATATATCGGCTGTAAATAATACACAATCATCCGAAATAAATAATAATCAACCTTCAAAATTTACAACGTTTTTAAGATTTGTAAAGATTTATTAAAAAATTTCAGCGAAAATAAACTGTAGGTGTTTTCATTATTTATTTCGAACAATTGATTTACGCCCAAACACAAATGACAATTCTTACAATTGACATATATTTCCAAGCTATAGGTATATACCGCCGAGCACAATCTGTCTATACTATTAAAGTATATAATACACACTACAAAATATTTCAGCATTTAAGTACAAATCTAAATTTATAAAGCCTATAAAGCGATTTAACGATCAAGTCGTTAAAAATACAACATTTGTTCTCGACCATATATGCACTAAAACACCTTAAATATCACACACCTTAAATAACACCTATATGCTTAGGTTTAGAATCGATAAATTGACGTTGCAGTCATCTTATTAACTTTTTTATAGTTAGATATGTCATTCCAATTAAAATATTTCTTATGAAATGGGGGTTTTGGACTTAGGAACAACTAAAATTTATGACCGATACTTAAAAAAAAAAGAAACTTTAAATTATTGAGTTAAAAACGCATTTTTCTGTAAAATATATTAAATATTTCACAATAAATCTTACCTAATAATTATATGTGTGTAGTAGATTTACAACTAATCAACTATTTGAGACCTCTGAACTAGTGCACCGATTTAACTTCTATCATAAGAAAATAAGGACAACTCTATAGCGTTTTTTTTGTATTTTTTTCAACTGACACTTAAGTACGAGATTGTACTTTACCTACCGGCGAAAAACAATTTAATGCACTTTATTTAAATATGTACATTCAAATACAACATTTTAAAACTTTAGTCTAACACTTTCAAATCTTTGGCTAAGGTTTTTTGGCTTTAATAATGTTTAACTTGGATTCACTGTTTTCACCAAAGGAATTTTCTCTGAGTTTTCTAAAAAATTAGCTGACCTGCGCAACTGCGGCTGCTTTTACTTAAATGTGGATCTTAAAGTACAGCACCATCTATTTGGTGATTACGTAACTTTGCCACATGCCACAGAGAAGTAATTGACGAATCCATTTTAATGAAATGTTGTTAAAGTCAGTTTTTATCTAGATTAAATATTCAATATATATAATTATAAGTAAATAATTGCTTGGTAAAAAATACATATTTTTTTTAATATATAAAAGGTAAAATTGGTTACTTTATAATTTAGTAATAAACCATCATTAAATATAGACTATTCACTTAACAATTTTTTGTAAGGTTTTAAAGAATAGTTAGCGGAAGCGACTTCAATTTATACCATGTAATGAACTGCAAAAGGTAAATAGCAGCCCATTAACGTCCCACTGCTGGGCACAGGCCTCCTCGCTCATATGAGAGAGGGTCGTGTCGAATGAAGTGTACACAACATTTATTAAGTAAAATAAAATATGAAAAATTCTATTAGCAAGATGGCAATAGACTTTTTTATCATATTAGCTAGACGACCAATATATTTATATAGGAGAAAATTGTGCGTTCGGATGTTTGTCATTCTATAAAGAAAAAATCGGATGAAGCCTTAAGGCTGATATTTGTCATACATTACATTGTTTATAAAGTACCTAGTTGTAACACTTTTTATCCCCGCTAATAACTTAATGCCTGGAGCTATAGTAGCAGAGTTGTTGTTCGTCTAACATAGATGGCGTTAATATAGACAGTGGATATATTGGTGGGTAAAATCGACGCAGACGATTACTCATAGGCAGAGGCTATTATATATTATATACAAAAGTTACAGCTATTGCAGATAAATATTTTGTGATAAAAAGTCCAATTCTTTTTTTTTTTGAGCAATACAATAACTATTTATCGGATAGTATAATTGAGCAAAACCTATCGTGAAAACAGTGAACTAGCATAAGAGGAGAAAAAGAAGAGAAAACAAAACAAGTCCTAAAATTAAAATTCCCCCGTGTCAATTGATTAAAAATTTATATATAATATAAACATATTTCATATCGGAAAGTGTACAGATTATATAAGAATATATAAAACGGAAAGGGTTCTTCAAAAACAGGCGCCATTTATGTTTGCCTGTGAAAATTCCTAAAAAAATGTCACTCTATTATTCATGATAAGCCTTACTATTTACCTATGTGAATAAAATGTTACATTACATACTTACATATAATACAAAGACCAACTTATTACATACAGGGTGTGCGAAAGAATGAAGGTTTTTTTGTATCAGATTCGATTCTTTTTAAATATAAAGAAAGAAAATTCATTGTATGCAATATTTAAAGCAATTCTTCGAATCACCCTGTAGATTAAATTTTAAAAACAATTTGACTGCCCGTCTTTACAATTCCATCTCATCGATGTAACTATAATTTTTACGTAGAGAAACTTTTATAGTAAACTTTTTCCTTTGATAATTTTCCAAATATTTCGTTTTATAAAATATTCACTAATCGGATAAGAGCAGTCTAATTGTTAAGTTAAATAAAAATATGAATTTTTCAAGCAAACATATTTTGCGATAAAATCTTCTATGGTCCCTACTGTAAGTTTTAAAAGTTATGGAATATTTTTTTATTAAAAACAGTCATTCTTTATCATAAAGCCGCAGTCCAAATCAAGCATACAATTTTTCAAAGTCACTGTAAAGTTTTATGACGATAGCGATGTCGGTGTCCTTACTACTACCGCAGTGAACACATGGAACACATGACCTTCAAATGACATTATACATAAAGTGGCCTACATACATCATTTGAATGTTATATGTGGTGATTTTTACCACATGAATACGTAAATTTAATTACGTAAAAATGAGGTCACCAGGACATGATATGTACGTCATTGTACTTCATATTTTTAAGTAAGTCATAAGTCAAAAATTGTTAAATATCTTACGTGAATTCTGACAGCACAAGAAAATTTTCATCTAAAATTTTGATAAAATGATAATATCTATGAAAAATCCCAATATTTGTTTTGCAATGCAAAATTATATTGACGATATTAAACGAAATGTACGTATATTTTGCGAAATTTTAAAAAGGGAGATACCGTACTATATCAGGACAATTTTAATCCAATATATTTTTCTCAACAAAACAATTACTACAAAACTATAGATATATGGACACCAATGTACTATTATTATACTGGTACAAAAGTGTACCGAAATTATACTAGGATTGTTTTAAATTAATTTTATTTCGCTAGGCCAGAAAATATCTACTGTATATATATGTACCTAAATATATAAATATTGCACACAGATAAATGGCAGATTAAAATGTATAAACAATTACACACACGGATTTAGACTTTTAAAAAATAACAACAATAAATCACTATACGTTTATTAACTACATGTTTGTGCAATCACAAATAGGCTATAGACTATAATTAGTCGAAAGAATGGACAATTTTAGGCTCGATCTATATTTGAAGTCGAATATCAATTTGCTCGAATTTTAAACTTTAATTGGCGTTAAATAATATGACTGAATCTCTCAACAGTGTTAATATAACAACCTTAGGAATAAAGAAAATTAAAATATTGTTTATTAAATAAAGCTTTCGGTACCAATGTCCTGGGGTCTTTTGAAACCCCCGTTCGGATCACGCGTACTTTTTTGTTACTTAGGGTCGGAAAGCTAAATGACATTTAAATTTTAAAGAACGTTTTTAGTTTTTTTGTGAATTATTCCTATATCGAATAGACTTCAAATCGTAGATCAACCGCTAAGTTAAGCTGCATCAATTATTTGTTTAAATTAACATGTTTAATGCCCTGGGTTCTACCCATTTAAAGCCTAATTCCATCACGTCTTTGGCTTGATTGTTCCATATTAAAAAAAATAACCTCCGCATCGACTTAACATTGGTCCGACGTCCCTAACACAATTTACATGTCTTTTTCAGCACTTTGCATTTCGTCTGTATTTTTTTACACATTTATAAACTAACATTTCTTACTAGTAATCGTGTTCGAGGCCGTTGTTCTGCCCTTGCCGCTGGTTCTGATCTTGGCTTTGGTTCTGATTTTGGTTTTTGATAGGGGTCTGGCCCTTTCCTTGGCCAATTTGTCGTGAAGACGAGAAGCAGAGCTTCATCACGAACGGGAACTTTGCGCCTGAAATTCACAATTGAAAGTGTTACCTTTTATATTTTCAGCCCCAACGTAAAAAAGCGGGCTGAGTCAATAATATAATGAAAGTAGTCAGTCTGTAAGGAAGCAACCGATACAAATATTAGAAGAATGACAATACGTGTATAAGATAAAGGACCCAAAAAAATTTAATGAAATGAAATAACTATTTATTAGGTACAATTAATATATTATTTCTGTGACATCTTGACCCCTAAGTAAGAAAACAAGTATTTTAGGGGTACAAAAACTATTCACTAATAAAATAATAAGCAACTATCTGTATCAATAACAGCTATCTGTGACTAAACTTGTCGTCGTCGAATCAAACAAAAATAAAAATGACCACCTACGTTAAGTAAGCAAAGATTCAAATAAAATTCGTTATCACACCTTCAATTCATCACAGTAATTTGATTACGAAACATATAAAATGCTTAAAAACACAAACTTTCGTACAATATATTTATCACTAAAAAGTTTATTTTGTTAATAAATCTCAATAATAATCCGGAGGTTGTGCTTAAAATGAAAATACCAATAAAAATAAACAAATTTCTCAAAGTGGGGTAAACGAACACCTAGTGGGATTAGAGATAACATTTAACTAATGGTTAGCTTGATTTCCACAATTGGTCAAGACAAAGAACGAAATACAGAAATCGACTTGTAACTCAAAATTGACTCAATTTGAACAACAAACAAGCCCGCTCCTCAGATTACTATTAAAAAGATGGTACTTCTTTTGGTAGTGTATTTAAAACCATTTATGGAAATAAAAAACCATATTTTCTTCAACAGCCAATTTTAATGTCTTCTTTGGAGGGTGGGGGCAATTTAATTAAATGGTTAAAGAGGTTTGCTATCATCCGGAACTTTTAACAGGGGTTCGTGTAGCTAAAAGTTTGAGAAACCTTGAACAAAATGATCCTCAAGCATTACTCGTAGTAAATTCCGGGCTACAAGAATCCTGTTTGTAAGTCAAGTATAGTACATATATATACGTGCCTGGATGCTGTATGGTCGCGTGATTGCACGCCATGATGGCCATCACCGACTGCGATATGTTCTGGAATTCCATCAGTCCCGAAGAAGACCTGCGGAGTAACACACGCTCTTTTAGAGGCACGTCATTGGAGTAGTCGCTTTGCTGGAAAAACCTCAATTGCAATCGACCTACACAACGTAAAAATGAAAACTGGAGTTTTCTATGTGCTGATGACATTACAAACCCAATTTCGTCAATTTTATCTGACGTTTTTAATTCTTTCCCTATTCTCAGTACTGGATATCCAGTAGGAGCGAGTGTTAATGATTTTTACCCAGCATCGTGCCTGAATATAATTAGCCAAGTCCTTCCAACAGTCCAGAATCACGACAAATTAGAAAATGCAATTTCCTAAATATGCCGGGAATCGTACCATAGGTTAGCTCGTTAGTGTAATAAATTATACTGTACCTAAAGTTCCATATGTACGAGTACATTATTTAAAAGGTGATGGTTGTCGTAGCGCACTTAACCATAACCTTTTCGCATCCAGGTGTGAGTAGGTAACATTTTGCTGCGTTTGTGAATAATATTATTTACTAATGTATCCCAAATTAAAGATTTTTTTTCTGTAACTTATAAAATTACCTTTGTGAAAGTAGTCAAAAATCGAGTAACTAGCTGTTAAAGATTGCTCAGAGGTAGAGTGTTAGATCATTTGTTAGATAGCTATTTCGCTGCATTCATCGGTTGCAGTTATTCTCACCTATAATTTTGAAGGTAGGAATTTTTCAACAGGATCATAGGCTAATAGTTATTGGCTCACGAGGTATACTTACCTTTCGCTTTTGAGAGGGAACTTGGAGATGGTGTGAGGCGGGGTGACGCCATAGTCCTGGAAAACTTGCAACAGCTGATCGTCCGACACATCCGGTGGAGTATTGAAAAAGTGCAGTACCTGAAAATTCCATTATTATACGTTATAATCATTTTCTTATTGATATAACTATGTCGAAATATATTTATTATGTCATCATACCTTAGAAGGAGGCTGTATCCGGTTCTTGTGTATGGAGGCGGGTGTGAGGAAGCGATTATTCTTGTTGCCAACGTAATCTTTGAATGAGGGACTCTTGTCAGGCAGCGGGTAAGGGTTCATCACTTCCGACAGGTACGCCTGCTTTGAGAAACTGAAAAGAAACGAGAGATCAACTATAAACGATATCTTTAAAACAGTATAACACGTAAATAACAATCTGTTAACGTCCCAATGATGGGCATAAGCCACCTCAGTCAGAGCTGATATGATCATTAGAGCATAGTACCTCCACACTAAACGTACTCTGCAGTGGTGGTAGGCTACACGTAACCCAGAATTGTTTCTGAGACATAACTCCTGATTGAATAGAGATTAGGCGCAGAACTGACGGCTTAACATGCTCTTGAAGGCACGGGATCGTATCACACCGACCACTTCCCAACTTCAGTCCAAACTGGTGAAAGGCTTCGGCTGTGGCTAGTTACCACCCTACCAGACTAATTAAATAAACAAGACTTAAGAATTAATATGCCAAAGAAGTTTTACTTCTGATATGTGTACTCTGTACGCACTTTAATTTTGTTTTAATCCAGAGTAACCCACATGTCTTATAATGAAATAGGAGAAAATGACGCTGTAATACCTTAATATTTTATCAAATCATTGATTTAATTTAAACTGCTTGTTTTAATTTGAAACGGATATTGTGTAAAATTTGAATTAAGCCACTATTCTTCCAAGGATACGATATGACTAATGTACTTACGCCAGTGTGAGAGTGTAGTCACCGACGGTGACATTGTTCAAGTTCTGAACACATCGTTCCACCGAGACTCCGTCACCCATTTGAACCATTGCTGTACCTTCTTTTGTTTTCAGGAACTTTATCTAGAAGATAAAATATTTATTTATAAATTTTATTTTTATGTGTATTTCCTGGACGTTTGGACGTAGAAAAAGTGATTACAATTTTGGATGAATCTTTTTTAGGAGCTTTACATTACAGATATGTTATAAAGTTTTTAAAAAATACCTCATATTAATTGTATATGTACCGTATTTTTCGGACCCTTTTACGGGCCCTAAAGTAACATTGGACCATTCAATAAATAATCGTTAAATTTGGGGTGTCTTTAGCCTGATTGAATATGGTGCGCTGGTGACAACATTGAAACGTGCGATTGTACTGAGAGTGAAGCTATATTGTATATTGCTAGCAAGAGTAAGAGTTGAATACAATTAAAAACTTAAATTAGAAACTAACATTAAAATATATTTTTCCAAAAAAGATATAACAAATTTGAAGTGCTCATCGTAAAATACAATACCGATAAATCGAAAATATTAAATTTATTTTAACAAAATAATCTTCGACATTTTAGACTGTCCTCGTATTTCCTACAGAGATAGCATTGCAACCTACAAATATACTTACAAGATTTAATTTCAATTAGATTTAATTCGTGTTTATTTAGCTATAAACAACTTTGAAGTGTCTGCTTGTAATTCTATAAATTAGAATTTTTAAACGTAATCAAGATAAGGTAATTTATAAATCTGCGTTTGAATCCTCGAAAGGGATAAAACTTTTGTTCACGTTAAGACTCAAGAAAAAACATATTTGAGATCGAAAAAGTAGAAAATATATACACACTTGCAACTTATTGGTTAGTATTAACTAGTGCATAACATTTTATTATACTGACCCTTTTCTCTTAATAACAATAAGATTCGCACGACAAAGGCTGCGTGGAAAAGATCGCTTATAAGACTGCCTTACTACTTAATTAAAAAGCTCTATTGTTACTACAACATATTAACTTGGAAGAAATAAAGAATCATTAATAATTAAAGATATCATAGTTTATTCGCATTAAAAAGACCTGTTAGTTTAGTTGATAAACTCTTACACGCACACTTCTATAATCTTAATTTGTCTAATCGAAATCATAATCTTATTTCTATATCGTTAGTTATATACATACTAACGTTTCACCGCTGGACAATTACCTTCTGTCTCATAGGTAGGGTTTTTAGAGCATAGACCCATTGAGCTATTGAGGGTTGACAGGCTACATATATTCCAGAACTGTGCCAGGAGAATGTAGGTTTGTCACGATTTTAACACATTGATGGATTTTATACACAACAGGTTGACATCAAATTTAAACAATTTTAAACTCTTATAGTTTTTTAGTAGATATTTTTTGGGTAAATCAACTATAATTACCTAAAACTACTAAAAAATATAACAAAAATGCTTTAATATATCTACGATGTGCAATGTTTCGTAAAGATATCAGATTGTCAAGGTATTATTATCAAAGTTATTTGACAAAAGTAAGTGGAAAGTTATTAGTCTACTTCATAATTTTTATAGTATTTCCTTTTAGTTATATGTTTTGTCATGGGATATTTGTTATTAGACTAGTTTAATTGTTATGCATAAGTAACTTAGCGTAAGTACTTTGATATGTAATTTATGCAAAAATTATGTGTGTATTCGTTAGTGAAAGAATAAAATAAATAAATAAAAGTATCACTTAAAATTCGGAATATTAACACTGCTTTATGTTGTTTTCCATGGTGTGGAAGTAGTTCCCGATTCCGTGGGTAGATCGAAAAAGTGTTATTTAGTGTGCGTCCCTTTGCTAAATTAAACCTTATTTGTAATATAAATAAACTTAAAAAAATAGTAATAAGGGAATTGGCATTTTTATATACACAACTAAGCCAGCTACTAATCCTTGATATTTACTACTATATTGAGATTCTCTTGTATTGCACTATCACATGTACACTTTAATAATTGTAACTTTTACTGGGGTAGGTATAAGTGCAGTTAGTAAATATGCTAATATAAACTAAGTTCTAGCTTTGACGGCCTCGCTGGCGCAATGGTGCGAGTACTCACTTTGCAAACATAGGTCCCGGGTTCAATCTCCGGTAAGACGAATTTAGGAAATCTAATTTTCTAATTGGACTGGTGAGAGGCTTCGGCTGTGGTTAGGTACCACCCTACCAGCAAAGACATACCGCCATACAAAGAGATTTGTGTTCCGGTACGAGGCTTTGTAGAAACCATAAGGGGTATATCGCCTCTTATCAAATTAACGCGCTTTGATCTTAGACTGTATCATCACTTATCATGAGGTGAGATCACAAACAAGCGCATAACTGTCAGCAATAAAAAAACAGCATTAAATATCTTACTCTGACAACGTTTCCATACAAACAGCAAAGGTTGAACAGTCTGTCTGCGTTGACTGTGATAGGATCTAGACCATACACCATCATCACCGCTCCCTGCTGTGGTGGACCGCCCTGTCAAATAACTCACAACGTAAGAATATACAAATATTATCACAATATATAAAAAGTAAATCAAATATTAGTCGGGGAAGCATAGGATCCTGCCAAGATCGGCATTAGTGGGGTTCATAATTCAACCTCCAAACTGTGGGCGTCGGTGGGTAATGGTGGTGCAATCAAACACTTTATTAATTAACTCAGATTATAATTTTCAATCACTTAATTTTTCCGATATCAAAATACACAGACACATTAACAATAATAGTTAGGAACGCGTGACAGTTTCAATATACGACCACTCTGGGGGACCGTTACCCGAGAACTGTCAAGAACGCTGCCGGCTTGTGACTCATTGACTGACCAGCGCCGATAGATGGCGCTGGCGTTCCGGAAACTATTTGATTCCGACTTATTGATAATAATATCCTCTCCTAACCAACTTTAACTTTCAGTCTCAGTGATCGATCTTATGAAGAATTTATTCATTTACGCATCATATAAAAAACAAGGTGCGAAAAATTCATTCCAGAACTCTTTTAAATAGATCTTTTCACTAATCACGGGAGAAGTGGTACGAGTACGCGCTTTACTACCAGTGGTCCCGCGTTCGATCCCCGGTAAGGCAACTTAGAAAAATCTATTTTCTATTTTGAATTAGGCTGGATTGGTGAGAAACTTCGGCTAGTTAGCATCCTATCAGCAAAGAAGTACCGCCAAAAAAAATGCTGTGTAGAAACCATAAGAAATAAATTACCTCTTACCAGATTAGCACGCTTTTATCATAGACTGTATTTGACTTTATTGACTCATTTACGTTTTTCTAATCATACAGCTGTTTAAATATGATGTATAATACAAGTTGGTACAGTAACAAATAATTTATCTCTAAAACACATTTACATTTTAAATGTTAACAAAAAAAGAACCGCTCTCTAAACAAACCTCAAATAAATAAAATGAAATGAGAAATATTGGACTACTTGAAAGTTTATCAAATTGTTACGATAATATAACGTAGTTACAATTATTATATACCAATAAGCACCACGTTTCATATAAAAAAAGAACATCAAGAACGATTCGCCCAGTCAAAAGTTAGGAGAAAAAAAATACAGACGAACTGATAACCTCTTCCTTTTTTTGAAGTAGGTTAAAAATTGACACTTTCTATATATAGACCGTCGATATACATATAGGTTATAGCAAAATATTGGTGATATTAGAGCAACATACTTGATTTTGTGGCGGCATTGGATGATGCATGGGTGGCGGTGGGACAAATCCCTCCCCGCCGTACCCTTCTGGACCGTAGCCACGTCCGTCACGCTACGATACAAACACATAAATTATTATAATTAAGCCAACACAGTCATACAACGTAACGGGCGCATCTCAATTGTATAAAATAATACAAATATTAGCAGATACCGGCGGTGAATCAAATTGCTAAAGCATTCTCGAATCCATCTAAAGACACGAAAAATTTCTACTAAATCCGTTCAGCGGTTTAAGAGACGTTTAGTAATACACAGACACATATAGATAAAGATTTACATAGGTAAGGTAAGTAGCAACCCATTAACGTCCCACTGCTGGGAAATTTATCCTAGCTCGCAATATTAAAACGAGTAATAACAAAAAACAATAAAGGCAAATCCTGCGCTATCTATCACGAACTTATTAAAGTAGTTATGTAGTATGGAAAGAAATTTATTTTGATATTTCAATAATTTAGAGATAACATTGTTTCTTTCTATGAATCTCTGAAAGAGTAGCTTATGCCTGCGACAAAAAAAATATCTAACAAACAGATTTACTTGACTACATTTGATACTATAAAAATAAGCACACTACACTAAAAGATACCTTTGACGTAAATGTTCAATAGATGACGCTGGAAAAATTTTCGAAAAAAAAATTTTTAATAATCAATTAATATTTCATAAAACTGTATAGATATCAAATGTTATCCAGTACAAGTTAAAAAATACATTTGAGCATGAGTGTACAAAGAAAAACGTATTTTATTATTACGTACCACTTTCTATTACTAAGTATACAATGTGTTAAGGACCGCTTCCGAAAACGAAGACAGATGATTGTACTAATGACATCTTTGATGATATGACGGAAAAATCGATCCTGATTGAAAAACAATCATATTTTTGTAAAATGTTTTATTGTATTGTAAAAACGTTTTATTAGCATTATTTACGCTAACAGTTTCATACAAAATACTGTACTTTACAAAAAAAAAAAACCAGCAACGAAACATGAAATCAATATCAGCTGGTGCTAGAACGCAGGGGCAATGATCTGATCACTAAACGCAAAACAGGATCGATTTTATTTCCTTCCCATCAACAAAAGTGTTATTAGTACCATCCTCTGTCGTCGCATTCGAAAGCGGTATCCTTACACTTTGTATGAACTAATAGTAGGCATTGAAAAAAATATAAGGATATACCCTCAATAATCAATAAGTAAAACCAACTTACCGGATGGTGTGGTGGAGGCGGGCCATGTCTTTCTTTCATCATTCCAGGAGGCGGGGGACCCCCGCTGCCGAAGTCCATATCTGAAAGTATCGCATCATATATAATCGCTTTGGAATTTATATTATTTTAGTAATAGTTGAAAATGCATTTTCGAACTGTTGGCTTTATTTATTTGCTCTACTGGTGCATGGTATACTTTTCGTTGTATAGACCTTAACGCGTCGAACACTTCGAGAATGGACGTGCTCACTAGAAGATTGCTGCGAGGTTTACTTACAAGGCCGGAAACATGCCAATGACGTCGTAGTACTAGTTCAAACTAGTCAACAATTACTTTCTGCATACCAGTATTACAAAGTTAAAAAAGGACATAGGTAAAGGATTTAAAACAACTATATTAATTTCCAAAATAACGTCTACCTCACTTGATATATTCAAGAATATGATATTTAATATTACGAAAATACTGGCTCAATATGACAGGGTATAAATAAACATATATTAACTTTAAGTACACAATAATAATCACACAATTCAAGATATCCCGAATTTTGATTGCTGTAAATTCTAGGAGGCTACATAAAATTGACAAGTCATTCAAACGTAACTGTTTCTATAACAAGCACCCAGAAGAAGTTACAAAGATGTCTCTTAGTAAATTTAAATCTTTTATTAAAAGAAAGCCAATTGAGATATCATTCTATAATTTGAAGGAACACTTAGAAGACAAAAAGCTTGAGAGTGAATTAATTGTTCTATATATAGGTTGATATACAATAAATTAAAAATATATACTGAAATGATGATGACAAGTAAAAAACGTATAAGCGACTGAGTTTGTTATGAGCTCTTTTCAGGACAGGGCGCGAAGGAACCCTCGGAACTTTAGGTTATAAGTCGTTCATTAATGTTATCATCAGTCGATCATTTAAATAACATATGGAACAACGTTATTTGACGATTGAAAAGTGCTGTACTACCTGAATAAAGATATTTTGACTTTGAATTTAATTAACCTGTTAAAACATGCCCCTTATACCAAGTAGCAATAATAAATTATTAGTAATTAATTTTAATTATGTTATTGTTTTGTACAAATTTGAGTAAAAAATACTTGCAATAAAGAATTCAATTATTTGTACGTAAACCATATTGTTAAACGGCGTAATTTATTAATATGTATTTTTCAATTAACACATTCTGCATTTTCTGAATACTTTTTCTTAATCCCACGTATTTCGTGGAATTATTTATACGCCATAACTCGAAAGTTACTTATGTATGATGTACATTTACTAACGTTAGCAGGATAAGGCCGCAGCAGACATCAGAACAATCTACACTTAAACATTTTCTTCAATTTTCAAACGACTCCCATTTAAAATTAGCATTTGTGATTTCTGTCATTTTTGTTCCAAATCAGTAAAATGTAAAACTTGAAACTTAACTTTGTAAGCTAACAGAATAATTACAGGATATTCTTGTCTTATTTACCAATACTTCATATTTAAGTGAAGTTCACCAGACAGTGTGTCAAATATTTATAGAAACGAAGCAGTTTGGCTTTACATATATATAAAAACTTAAAAGTGTCAGAAGTGAAACTTCTTTCGTAAACTAATTTTTAAGTCTTGTTTATATTTATATGAATCTAAAACTTTGATTTCCGAAACATAGAGAGAGGGAGGGCAAAGGGAAAATATGATAGGAATTTAATGAATTTAGTTATCATTAAAATATTAAGTGTCGAAAATTAATAAAAAATATTTATTGAAATCTTAAATGACGAATTGTAAATAAAAATGCTGCGTGTTTTTTGTCAATATTAGATACTATAATTAAATTTTGTTTTTAAATTTAACATTTAGAAAAGAAAATTTGTGAAATAACTTAATTTTATATTTTATGAAAAATTACATCAAATTATTAAATGACGAGTGGCAAATTAAAATGCCACATGTTTTTTTGTAGATATTAAAACTACCTAACCTTCAAACGAATTATCATAAAAAACGCTGCACATCTTCGGAACGCTAATCACACGTTTCATCTGTAAAAATTTTACCCGCTTAAGAAGTTTCACTTCAAAAGTGAAGAGAAGTTCCACCAGATGTGTAATTATTGATTTCTAAATGCATATCTTCGACAAACCATTTCGAAAAGCTTCTTTATATCCACTGATTAAAGACAGAAATATATTTTAATGTCAATAAACCAATTAACATAAGTAAGTAGCAGCCCATTAACGTCCCACTGCTGGGCACAGGCCTCCTCATTCCGAGGAGCGAGGGTTTTTAGAGCATAGACCCACCACGCTGCTCCACTGCGGATTGGTATTCCTTCACTCTCATAGTCCGATGTGACGGGAATCCGACACGATCGGAGAGAGGTCAGGCGCAGGACCGACGGCTTAACGTGCTCTCCGAGGCACGGGGGTGGATCACATCGCCAACTTCTCAACTTCGGACAAATATTGAGAATTATCTTAATAAAAAACTCAATACCGATTTTGAATTGGCCCGACCCGGAACTCGAACCCAGGACCTCATGTCTGTAGTCGAACATGCTAACCAATAGACCAATGAGGCAGTTTACAACCAATTAACATATTTGCCTCAATTTTTTTTTTTCAAATGAAATCAAACTTATTTATTGCAAGATTAAGTTTACAACACACAAATTACTATACAATGGCGTGCAACAACATCTATAATAAGATAAAATAATATAATTTTGAAATAATTGTTTCATTCTTATGGCAGATATTTACATTTACTTAGGTCACATCAATAAACATATTAAAGTTTAGAATGAAACTTAAAGAAACAGAATCAGTAAGCTTAAAAACTGTGTCACGTACGAATTATGTTATTTATTTTGACTTTCATTTAAATACTCTTTAATATAGTAATAACTTCTAGATATTAGCCATTTTTTAATGTTTGTGGTGCATACATTCATCTTATTAATTTTTTTTTAGAGCGTTAGGTAATTTATAATAAATTTTGACGTTTTGAGCCGTGACTAGACTGTCATAAAGCTATGTTCTTGTATTAAAGATGTATGTTTAGGGGCGCTTACACTTAATGCGTTTCATGTCGGACCGCTGCGGTGACAGTGTGCGTTAGGACCTATGCACACCACGTTTTTTAAACGCGCCGTCGACGCGCGTTTTAGAAACGTGCGTCGACGGCGCACTAGAGAATTTTTATTTACCATAAAATTTAAACGTGGAAGATTTTATAAATGAAATTGAAATACGTCCTGTTATATTGAACTTCAAAATTTACAAACACAGGATAATAGCACGGAAACAAAAAATGCTTGGGAAGGATAGTATAACACATTTGGGGAGGATTAAAAAAACTTACTAGTGAGAAAATTCAGCTGGTAATTATTGAATTAAATAAAATTTTATTATTTTGCTAATTGACCATCGTCAACAAAGTATTCTGCAAATTTATCGCGGATATAGTATTTTTGAAAACAGTTTATTGCCACTGAATTTTGACTTTTAACTAATTGAAGCAATTTTTAAAAAATATTCTTTCGACATTCTTAGATAATTTAAAAAATGCTAGGATCTTGTTGTATCCTAGGGTAAAAATTAAGGAAATCATTAGAATTACACGTTAGCGTAAACTTTAAATTTCACTTTGATAATTTCCGACAAGATTATTTATTATATATTATATTTTTCAATAACAGTAGTGTTTATTTGTCAGAGGCCATGGCTTGACTGATGATACATCACCGATATACAAAAGCACGGGAGTCAGATACGCTTTCAATTTAGGCGTTTGGTGTCGGACTGCGACCACACTTCAGCGGTCCGGCAGCGGGATATAACTAGCGGCACGTTAAACATGCGGCAGCGGTCCGACACAAAACGCATAAATTGAAGGCGCCCTGACACTATATCATAATGATATATGACGATACACAAAATAACTTTATTACCATATAAAAATCACTAAGCGTCGATAAGACTGTCGCCAACTTACCGGTTTCAAATTTCCAAAATTATCACCCTAAAAATGCTATTCCATTATACCGGTTTTACAGGAAGATTTATAAAAAGTTTATTAGCCTTGACGCCTATAATCACATGAAAATATGTTTTGCTATAAAATACTGAGAAACAGTAGAACCGGAGGGAATTCAAGTAATATTCAAATCGATCGCCTGACGACGTCGTCGTTATTGCAGAACGTCTGCACTATCAGATATGAGGCGTTACTTTCTACAATTACTTGTATACTTCGCTGCTTTAGAAGAGTAGTGAGACAATTCAAAAAAGCAAATTTTATAGGACAGCTGTTTGAACGTTATACATACAGTCCATCAACCAATAACATTTTGAGATGCCACAGCAGCAGTTTTGTCGATTTGAATACGAGTTTAAAACACAAGTTTTACTTTTTGTATTCTACCGCGTTTTAGTTAATGTTTCGAAAATATTGGATTGTGAAATTATTCAGACAAAGCAGCAACTTGTATAGTGAAAACTAACGGAGCTATATAAATCGCCGTTGATTTTATACCTTACAAAAATGAAATAAAGAAGTATAAATATAAAGTGGCGTTGCATTCTTTAATATAAGTGAAACATTACAATATACAAAACATAACAAACATAACTTTTTTCCATTTATTTATCTGAAAACACATACATACACACATGCAGGGGTTTTACTAGGTTATGTTGAAATGAAAGTCTTCGTTTGTATATAATGTTTTATTGTGTGTTTTTTTTTCGATGTATAAAATAGAAGTAATATAATAATTTTATATAATATATTTACATTATATGTTTTCGATAAAATGAACTATTTTAGTAATAGAACTAAAACGTACAATCTTTATCTAGAATCTTTCATAAATAAAAATTATAACATAAAAACCAAGTGGCCACAGTAACTAAGGTAGTTAAAACTGATATATATTTTTTTGTTTTAGTGTCACAATTAATACATTTAATTTGTTTGTATATTATAAATATATGATGAGTAGTCCAGTAATGTGCATAATAATTATTGTTGTATTTATTGGATAAAGTATTATATTGTATCATACTTACAACATTAGACATACAACTACAGGGTTAGACAAAACAAATCGACGTAGACTATATTGAGATAGTTTTAACATTTCCTTTATAGAACAATTGTTAATCCAAGGCAATTATTTTTTAATTTAAATTAAACATTAAACGAAATTTTGATGAAGTTCGGCCCTAATTGTTCTTAAGCTTCAGGTTCCAACACACGAAAACATGTCAGTTATGCTTATTTTATGTACTATTCTTTTATTTTGTCTACCCAATATTCTACGTCGATAGGAATATACAACACTTACGTCATACATGGTTACATTATTAAAACTAGCGTTCCAAATCCTCACCGATATCTATTTCTGTATCTATCGAATGTGAAAATAATGATTGAAAGACAGAAATATCATTTCTAAAAGGGTTGCTTTCTTTATTCGAATTTTTTTACGTAGGCAATGCGTACGTACACTCTTTTTTTCTTAATTATATGTGATTCAAATTTTTGATCGTAAATAAAATAGATACTAGTTTATTTATCCATTCAAGTTCAAATACATTTTTTACGATATTAGTGGATGTTACTTGGCGTTAATTCAGTTTTTTGACTCACTCACTTCGATTAGTTTTGAAATAGGTAGCGGTGATTAATCAAAAATTAAACATATTTAGCGATATTAGGGTTGGTTGCAATCTCATACAATTTTACCAAATTATACACACCATTCTGAATTTGTTCGCACGAATGTTGACTATGTTGGCTGCAGGAGTCCTCGCTGCATGGCCTTGGTATTTGTGATGGCACTGTGGCAGGATCTGGTGATATTCTATGGTTAATTCCAAAATAACAACTTTTCTATAACACAAAAGACCAAAATAAATTCGAAAATCCTTGGGTTGTTTGAATGTGCTAAAGTTCTTCTCTCACATAAATATTTGCGATTAAAACAGAACCATTCCCACGTTGTAAATTTTCTTTTCCATCAGCTTTAGCTCTTGTCCATATTATGTGTGTGTGTATGTGTTTGACAATCTTCTTCTGCTCGAGTTGGTGTAAGTGCAAAATCAGTTGATCAGTTTTTATGTTTAAGTGTTGTTTATATTTTCTTCTTGTTCTTGTGTTGTGTCTCCCTCTCCTCGGGTATATATGATATTTAGAATTTATTTTCATGTCACTATGAGAGCTTGTTGGTTCTTTGTCACTTATATAATATATTAATTGAGGCATATTATTAATATGATAATTCCCAGTAGGACTATGTTGATATTTAGGTGTATTAATAAATGCACGTTAACACTACGAATATCTTAAAATCTCTTTATTTCAAAGAAAAAAATCCTTTGGAAAAAAAAACAGTTTTCATAATTTGCACTTTTTTAATCACTTAAATCGAAATGCATTACCATACATCTATCTCATATGTGACATATTTTAATAGTCTATGAAAAACATTACATCAGTGTTTTGTAAATATTATAAATATCTAAATGAACTCATTTTTTAAATTGATTAGATAATTTTAATG
Source organism: Elymnias hypermnestra (assembly GCA_015832385.1). Taxonomy (NCBI): domain Eukaryota; kingdom Metazoa; phylum Arthropoda; class Insecta; order Lepidoptera; family Nymphalidae; genus Elymnias; species Elymnias hypermnestra. The sequence goes on along the minus strand of JACTOM010000194.1, from coordinate 4,813,763 downwards.
AGTAAATGTTATGCAATCCTGTGTACATAGGTAAGCAGCTACCTTGTGCTCTTGACATAGAATTAGCTTTATAAACCTCTATTTCTGATTAATTTACCAATAAAGTTATTTTGATCAAAGTTTAATAGACTTCGAGCAAGTTTATTTAATATGATATTAACGCAGTGAACCACCCAATTTCAATATCGTCCACACGGTCCCTAGTATAAAGTAAAGCCTATATATAAACTCGGTTAATTGTTTAAAAGCGTACCCATCTACCCGCCTGTGACCGTGTAATTATTTGAAAGCGCTTTTAATAATGCAATTACTTTTTACGACTATTTTTTTTTATTTTGCTGCAACACATACTCATTTCCTCGTGGAATAAATTTAAAGAGAGAGAGAGGATTATATTTTGTTATCTACCAGGTAAATTCACTGCTGTATAATGGTTTCAATAAAATAAACATGACAGTGTAGTGTTTATTGCTTGCAATTTATTTCACGTAAATATAGAAGTTGAAAAAGAAGAAAATGATTTAATATATAATATTTTGACAGAAATACATTTTGTGAAAACCACGAGTAGTACCCACGCAAATTTATGAATACGCTTACTTTAAAGTGGTGTTTTAAGTTTATTCCTCTATAATCTTACCTATATAGTTATAAATTTGCGAAAGCATGATTGGCATGCATCTCTTATAAGTTCATAAAAACTAAGTTTATAATAAAATTAAAAAAAACCACTGTAGGAAATTAAGACCGGAATAAACTCAGGGGTTATTAGTTGGTTCTTAATTCGTAGAGTAACGTACTAGATCTAAACTTCGAAATTTTTTTTCTATGAATAGAGAACTATAAAGGTTTACTATTTACACTTAAGTATCCGATTTTTTTAAAATCCAATTACTTTATTTCAAGCAAATAAGAGAATTATATTTCAAAAATGTTGTTAATGTACATAGTAATATGGCGCGATAATATATTTAATATTGTAAGGCATATTCTATCCAGTTTATACATCGAATATTCCAAAAGTTACATTTCAAGGAAATTTCCCTTTGTGATTATGTTTATCCGGTGAAGTTATGTAAATGTACGTAAATTTAGTGTATTGTTATATTTGAGGCACCCCACTCGGATTCCCTTTCTCGGAACTTTTTCAATATTATCAAGGCAGTTTCAAAATTGCTTTCAAACGTTTAAATTTTAAAGTAGCAATCAATTTAGCTGATTGTGTTTGAAAAACGCCAATGAAAAGGAAACCTTAGCAACTACCGGGAAGTTTGCTGGTAATTTTTTTATTACAATGGCTATTATTTATAGAATCCGCCAAACTGCTACAGAAATAAGTCGTGTAGAAAAAGTCGTACGTGTGTATTTAATACATTGATTATACGTCTAACTTCTAATATTGTATCGTTGAATAATATGCTCTCTATTACAGTTAATAATGTGTATAAATTATAACCACAGAAAACTTTTATTTCATATCAAATTTCACAATTTTTTTTTTAGAAATAGAACGCCGAAACTTAAAAACAAACCTTGAGAAAGACACAAATAGGCTTTCACAATTTGTAGAAAATGCATTTAGTGTTCGATTAAATAGTATTGTTTTCGAAAAGGTAAATTGTCTAACAAGGCTTGGGTATAACGGCTGTTGTTTTAAATAACGCTATTTTTCGCTTTTTCAACAACACTGAACACTCTATACTAAAGGTGATAAATATTATAAAATAAAATATATTTTCTATTTGTACACAGAACAGTTTGCAATAGGAATTCATTTTTACGAGGTATTTTACCTCTTTTTTATGTGAAAAATGTAGAATTTACAAAAAAACTAACATATAATCTATATTTGGAAAGGCAGTATATGAGCTTTATGGACTGATATAATACAATAAGTAAACGTTTAAAAAACGGTCACTACAGAACCTAAAGTACAATATACATACATACATACATACATACATAGCATCACGCCTCATTCCCATAGGGCTAGGCAGAGACAACATGCTTCCACTTGCCACGATCATGGCATATCTCCTTCGCTTCTCATTAAACTTTCATACAGGTTCGTTGGTTTAAAGTACTCTTGACTTGGCCCTTATTTAAAATGTCCTGGATTAGATCCAGGAACGTTCGCCTTGGTCTTCCCCTTCCAACTTTCGCATTCATTCTTGACTCATAAATCCTTTTTATCAGTCTCTTTTCATTCATTCTCTCTACATGCACAAAACCATCAAGCATACCTTTCCCAATCTTCTTTTAAACCACAACGTTCTCTTATCACACTATTTCTTACTCTGTCACTCAATTTTAATCCACTCATACTTCTCTACGCTCTCATCTCTATCGCATTTATTTTACTTTTGTAATTCTTCTGCCATACCCAACTTTCACTACCATACATAAGTGTTGGCACCAACACTCCAGCATGCACTGCCAGTCTAGCCCTTTGAGACACCATCTGGCTATTCATAAAGGCGTGCAGAGCACCATTTACCATATTCCCTGCATTCACTCTCCTTTCAATATCACTTTCACATGTTCCATCTTTTGTAAATTTAGATCCCAAGTATACAAATTCTTTCACCTCTTCCACTTGTTCCCCATCTATCAAAATATTGCCATTCATCATAGATTCATCTCGTTCAAAAAGCATAACTTTCGTTTTGTTTACATTCACTTTCATTCCTTTCCCTTTCAAAGCTTCATTCATAATATTTAGCATCTCCTGTAGCTCATTAGCGGATGACGCAAGTATTACTTGATCATCAGCGTAGAGTAAACATTTGATGAGTAATTCATTCATTCTTAACCCATACATACTTTCTTTTAAATCTGTCAAACATTTATCCATGAATAGGTTGAACAGCCATGGTGACGCAACACATCCCTGTCGAACACCTCTTTCGACAGGAAACCACTCCGTGTACGCTCCGTTTATTCTGACACAGGCACTAGAACCCTCATAGAGAGACTTCAATGCTTGAATCAGATTACCGCTCACCCCATACGTAGATAACGTTGACCACAGATCATTCCTCACCACTCGATCATAGGCCTTTTCTAAATCTACGAAAGCGCAATAAACTTTTTACAGTGTTTGCTAACTCTTCCGAAACAGAATCACCAATTTTTATGAAATTTTTCGTGCACTAGAAGGTTGTTAAGATTATATTATGTCAATACGAATTCGCCCAGATCAGCTAACTTCTCTGTATCATATATACAGAGAAATTAACAACGCTTTCTTAGAATGGTCCATTTAAGGATCCTCTTATATACGATTTTATTTTATTATTATTTATTTATTGAGGTACATCAGCACTTACATTTAACACTATAAAGTTTGATATCAAATTGTACATGCACCAATTAAAGTTGTACACAGCATTGGCGTCACTATTTACTCTGGCGTCTAGTGCAAATTATTTATATGTAACAAGAGTAATAACGATCTTGTAGTGAAACTCTCTTAGGTCAGTGTACATATGCGTAAAAATTTTATACGTATGAAAGCATTTATATCTACTCAAAAAGAAGTCTGATTGTCACATGTATAATACAAGGAGAAAAGAAAAGCTACAATTAGACTTCCTAAGATTTGATAAGACAAGCAATTAATGCTTTATTGGCAATCGGATTTGCTTTTATAATAATATCCTAAGCACAATAATGGTACTACTAGATCAAAAATTTAACAACATAATTAAAAAAGTCCTTATTCAGAAGGTCTATTATAGTATAAATGACTATATAATAACAAACGAGCCTGGACTTAGCTGATGGTGGCATATTATATTATAAACATTTTAAGTGCTGCTTTGCAGCCTAAATTGAAAACAAAAATAAGAAGAATTCTGTATTAAAATATCTAGCAAAACTAAAAATTCTTTTTTTGTTATATTTTCATATTGTAGTGCTATTTATAAAATGTGTTGAGAACTAAATTGACTCGTAATACGATAGGTAATGAAAGTCACAGATAAAAAACAACATAGACACAAAGCCTACCAAAGTATTCCGATTCAGTGTTGCGAACGTTGCAGTCGCTTTAAATAATTCATACAACTGTAATCGCATCGGTATTGCCACCCGGACGCGAGCGGATTTTGGAATTTAGTGCACACGTGAATTCTAACGGAAATAGTGGAAGTATGAAATGAGTATTCGTGAGTTTTTCCCCGATTTTTTGTTATGTCCCCTCGCTTTTATTTAACAGTCAACTCGACGTTCTGTATCCGGTAACTGAATTGCTTTTGAAAAAAAAAACTACCCTCGAGTGATGATATTGTATCGCAGGTACGAAAAGCTTTTGGAATAAGTAACACAGTTGAGTACACAATAAACATATATATACCTTTCTAACAATAAATATAAAAGATATTAATATGCATTTTTCTTCTAGTAGCTTAATACGAAATTGACTAACTATCTTAACTGAGCTATACCCTTTCTTCTCTCGTTTCAGGACTTCACCCATTCGCCAATAAAAGCGATGATATTAGTTGAATGTATCAAATAATCTACAAATACATGCTATGTCACAATACCCCTAAAGGAAGCAGTATGTCAAACGCCAATCCTTCCTCAATTTTCCTAATTTCTCCAAACAGTTTGTAATCCTTTTTCTGGTTATTCATGCATATTACAAACAAGCCGATAGTTACAGCCAAATAGCGATGTAATTTTTAAAACCTGTCTTTTAAATTACAAATGTACATATTTAAACTTATAATTTTGTTACGACAGGGTACAGTGTCGTGGTCTCCTACCGGTAGTTTAATATCAATATATCAGTGTTATAATAAATCTGAATAAAACAAGAGTTAATATCGTTCGCTAATGAATATTCATGATAGTTATAATTTACACCGTCACAGTTATTATGAAATAAAACTATAACATCACGGGATGTAAATTTCACCTACGCGTGTTTATGGAAATGTATACTTTCATATTTACATACTAATTGTTTCATAAACATTTGTGAAATTCGTTAACTATATCAAATTTAAGGAAACATATCAGTAGTCGTATGTAGTTCTACTAAATGACATATTTAAACAAGTTCATACAAATTTTTTAAATATATTAATTGCAACAAAAATCATGCAACTTAACGTTTGGACGGCCTCGTTAAAAAAAATTGCATTTCGGTACGATTATGTGTTTACCCATAAAACTTAAATGACTTCTTACCAGTTATGGATGCTTCCATTATGGACAACATAATCACTTACCATCAGGTTCAAGCGTTAACCTAACATCAAGAAAAACAATCACAACAATATGGTTCACAATGGTGCTAAATCCTAGTATTGAGAATTGATCACACAAACGTGAATTTCAGGAAACATGATCGACTTCTATAAAACGAATAAAAGAAGTTTGAAATGTTTGGTGAAAAGGTGATAAATACCAAAAGTTTATTCAACTTAATGCAATTAGGCCTACATCTACTCTTGGAGTGATCGTGAAATGGTCCAAATTGCAAAAAATACTCAATACGATAACATATTACCGAAATCCTAATACTTATTTAATAACAATAGCATTATATTTCAAAGCTCATCAAAGTAATCTGGCTTACGAACAAACACCGATGGCAAGACGGTCGCGGAAATTAGAGCAGTAAAATAAAATAAAACATATGTAAACTGATAAGAATAACAAATATCGCATGACTTGGCTGAAAAGAGTTTACAATACACGGTTAGCTAGTCAATAATAAACATCCTATGTTACGATATCCAAACATCACGCGCAGTCAACTTGTCAGCCTTTTGTACGGTCGAGTGAGCGTTTTACATGAAAACATTCCCGAAAAATATCGCGGTGCTTCATCGTTTATGCTCGTGTTATATTTTTTATTCATTTTCACCCCCTTTTGATAGCGCTGTGCTCAAATTTTGCTATATAACGTGGTGAGTTATTATTTTACCGAGCGAAATGTCTACAATGAATTTTATTCTGTTTAATTTTGACAGTGTAACGTTTGACAGTTATATCAGATAGGTGTTTATATATGTACATCTTGAATATCTCTACATATAAATAGTGTTAACCGAGATATTTTCATAATTTTATCAGAATATCTAACCAAGTAATTTGGGCGCATAATAAATTCTGGCGAAGTCATTCACGATTATAGATAAATTGTTGTTATTATTGATGAATGATTTGCTAGTCTTACATCACCTAACAGTACATCAAAAAGAAATTTAAGAAAGTGGTATTACAAAATGATATCATGAATTTGCTAAACCATCAATTTCTTTGTGATTTGATACGCTATATTGTGAACATTAATACTTCAGAACATATTTAAAAAAATTGGTTAGAATATATGCAGTAAATATAAAATTTTGTTGTAAAATGTGTGTTTCCTAATAAAATCCTGTGCAGTCTTTGCTTGTTATAACTTCCATTAAACACGGCAAGGTACTGTAGTTGAGGCGAGATGAAAAAATAAACTGTACCCATTGAAAAGCGATCCATTAATTTTTCGCACGAGCGCACCTCGGCACTAACTGGCGCTATAGGAAGATATCCTATTTATAGACGCGCTTTATTTTCCACTTCATTTATCACACGATATGCCGAAAGGTCTCTTAATGGAAAAATCAAATTATGAAAGCTATTAAAGATATTTTATTGCGTAAATATTAACGCTTGAGTGCGATCTCACCGAATGGTAAATGATACAGTCAAAAATGCGCGGTAATAAGATAACATTAATTTCTCATACTAATTGAAGTAATATTTCGTTCAGGATTATATTTGTCCAGTGATTAACGAGCATTCAAGTTTTTTGGTCAAGTCAAGGAATTTTGATCTAATTAATGTCAAAATGTTATATGTAATAGATAGATCGTATTTAGAAATTACATGAAACTTTATTTCTTATCATTTACGTATCGTGTATGGATATTATGTACTTTGAAGTTCAGACACATTGTTTTAAAGAAACTTTGTGAGAACACTTATCATGGTCATTTGCTTGACTGTATACTCAGAATAATGACTGGGTTGAATAAAAACGTATTTAAGCAATATAAAAGAAAGTTCACAACTCGCGAGACTTTTAGTACAGGACTGATACCGAAGTTAGGTTACACGTAGTTCAGAAATCGCTCGAAGTTCTAAACTACTTTGTCGCCCCGCAAAGGGAACTATCTGAAAACTTCTGGAAAATCCAATCGGAAAATGGGACAGTAATTGATTAGGTAATGGTCAGGTAACCGTATGCATATATTGTATGTAATAGCTTTCTGGCGAAATTGATGAAAATCAAATTCATTAGGGGAAATTTAGTAATAGCCCAGGAAATGGCGGACGCCGAAATTGTGGATCGTGGTGGAAATAATATAAATTTTGCTAACCATAAGTAATTATTTAGATGTTGCTCTTTCACAAGTCTTGAAGGGACCTCTGAAAATTGCTCGTGTTGCATCTTTGAGGGACCTCTATTCCAGCTTAAGTCAAGTTTCGGATCAGGTTTGAAGGTAATGGTGGGGACCCGAAAGAAATATTTGAATTTCCGATTGAAATTATAGGATATGGCCGTTAGGATCTCTGCCCTCTTTGAAGTGACGTGCTTGTATATACAAAATATTAGTATTGGTTTTCCTAAGTTAAAGTTTCTTACCAGTAGTCACCAATACATAACAAAGCATAAGTCATATTGTATGCACGCAATCACTACTGGTTTTGAATAATCATTCTTGAACGATACAAGATAAAACCCGACATATCAAACATCTATAGATTAATCAATTTAAGTTGAACGCAAATAAATCTATATAGATTTCATTAAAATTTTAATATATAAATTCAGAGTTAAATAAATATACTGTGTTATTTCTTGCCTTTCGGCGTAGACGTAACAGTGAATTTTCATGAAGCTTCCCCTCGTGAGTGGCAAAAATATAAAAAAACATATCCTGTTATAAGTTGATACGTAAGCATTTAGCTTATAATGAATTTTACTCACTGTAAGGCTGAGGCCTCCCTCCTGTGTATTGCGGAGATTGCAGCAACGGGGCGCTACGCTGTGCAGGTTGAACATCTTCTGATACTGCAAAGAAGAAATTAAATTCAGAAGAAATACAAAAGAAAATATCTGGCCTTTCTTTTTTCATATACCGTTCTAATTTTTTAACTTATAGAGAAGTAATAAAATTTATTTCAGAACATACACAAATACACAATAAGTTGCTAATGTACGGCGTTTAATTATCTGTTAAATATTTCGGTAATTTAACTATCGTAGTTAAATGAAACAGAAAAAAATTATACACTTTTGACATGAAAAATTATAAAGTCTACTCAATAATAACTCAAATTGTATTCTAATCTACATATCAATTGCGAAGCATTGAAAGTAGTTGTAAAAACAATAAGCTATTAAGATCAATCACACAATTATAAAAAAAAAACTTACATAAAGAGGTACAAATAAGTCAAACGAACGAATGTAACCATTGTCGAGGCATAAGTTTTCATCATTTACACTTTTTTAAATACTTTATAGACGATTAGAGTAATTAATGTTCAGCTTGCTACATCCCTTTTAAAGAAGTAAAATTATAAAGCGTTATTGCTTTATAAGTGTCAGAGAAAAGTACTCTCATAAATACTGTAAATAATAAAGATAAAAATTTAACAAAATGATCATGAAGCCTTTTAGCTGTAAAGAAAAAAAATCCGCGATTACTGGATAGGATATTCTAATAAAGTAAAATAACCAACAAAGAGAAAGAGCAACAGTTATAAAGGCAACAAATTTAATTTCGAAAACGCAACAAAAGCAAAGCACTAGAAACCGTCAAACAAATCAAATTAAAGACCTCGGTAGGTATATTCGACTCATGACATACATACATCACAAATGTCTAATTAAAAAGATCATCATCAAGCATAATTTACAAAGCTTAATTAAACGTAGCTCTAAATATTATACAAATAAAGCGTAAAGTCACAAACCTTTCTTGACACACTTACCGTTTTATTTTCAAATGTCAATGTGTCAAGCGATTCTTCTTGGCGACCAATCTCCGTCATTTCCCTGCACATATAAAGACCAGCACACTCTTTATCTTTTATCTAACTCGTTAAATTTCCAAATTTTAATCTTTCACCTCGCATAGCGTTAACGGTGCATGCCAATTCCACGATAGTTATAAAAGCTACAAAAATATAATGGATATAATAAACAAAAATGTTTCCATCTGTCGTTCAAACATCTGTTGTTCTGTGTTTTTCTGAGACATTTTTAACTGTGTCGTATTTCTTGTCTGCATGTTTGTCCTGTTGTCATTCTGCTGTCTTCATTTCAATGTTTTCTGTTTGATTCTCTTCGATAAATTTTATGTCTCTCGCGAAAAATTTTAAGAGTGTGTTTGTCTTTAGTTTCATATGTGCATGGAAGATTATTTATTAACGGAATCATATCGATGCTTATATTTCACTGTACTTTAAAGATAAGAAAAGGTTAACTGGTTTAACATTGAATATTATTTTAGTTTTTTTTTAATATTTCCTTTTCACTAGACAATTGAATAATATACGTAATTGAATAGTTTCTAAGTTTATTACAATTAATTTTAAGATGTCTATTTCCATCTTAGTAATAATTTTGTCTTTAATAGTAAATAACTCTTGCCATATGTTTTCAAATTTACGTGTTAAAAAAACCTTTCGTCAATTATACAATATAAAACACTATCCTCATATTAGCAAGCAAGAACTTATTGGAATATCACATTAAACCAATTGCAATATTTGAAGTACGTTTGCTTAGAAATAGTGTGATTGACAGATCTTTATTGACAATATTGTACAACTTTTGTTAAACCTTTTCATATCTTTAGTGTACATCTGTTATGTAAATATTACACTGTAGTGGATGCAATATATAGCTATGTAGAAAAGCAAGATAGTAGGAGTGATAAGCTGTTATAGAATAGAATAGAAAAGCGTTTTTGTTCAAGTTTCAGCTTTATGGAAATAAACGAATTGAAATTTAATAGATAATATAAACATTGACAAATGTTTTTCGTTGCTATGTTAATCAAATCTTCAAAGCCTCACAAATCACAAATGCGATATATTTTAACTTAATTCACACTAAAGTTTAGGCTTAGGTTTCATATTTTAAGTTTGCCTTTTCCCATCTATTTCCCTCAAACTGAAACTTAAGCAATTTGTTATTGTTACAGTCGAAAGCCATACATACCAGTTTCTGTGAAGTGCTGAAAAACGCTTACCTAGATTGTTAGTGTGTTCGTAGTCGGCAACGATCGTTTCAAATAGCTACAGTACTTCATAATATCTCAAAAATCTTACATTAAAACACGAGTCAATAGGATAAAAATCTAACATAGTTCTTTAATACTGAAAAATTTAAATATCATTTATTATAATGGATTTTTACCAGCCCTGAATTGTTTTTTATATTTTAAGAGCTGACTAGAATATTACTTAACTTATAACAAGCAAATTGGATTATTAATCAAATCGATATTAGTAAGAAGTACCTTTATTTAAAAGTAATATATAAGAGAAATCTTTCTTGCTTTAAATTAATGAGTCCGTATTTTTTTACTCTAATGAATAGATACTAGAAACAGTAAATTTTGTTAGCACTTAAAAATAATTGTTCAATTTTATTTTATCGATTAATTAATCATATTAATACATTGTATTCATCATTGCACTGCATTGTTTTTTATACCATTTGGATGAAACAATGTTGCGGGTTGAAGAAAGTGTAAAATATGTTAAAAGCTGTTTCTACAATTCAAATAAATGCATGTTTTGTTTCAGTTGTAATGTTTTTATTAATAGGGTGATATTTAATTTTGAGGAAGCTAATTGTAGTAGTAGTATTTTTTGGATTGTGTTGGTAATGTTACTTTCGTTGTGGTTAGCCTGTGATAAGTATCTTACCTGATTTTTTAAAATAAAAACCTTACGTATTGCAAGCCCATATCACTTAAGCCCTAAAGCAATCTACAATGAATTATTCATTTTATAAAACGTAATTTGCAAATAAACTTCTACGAAAAACAATATTAATATTCATGTCGAACTCGGCCCTAAAATGATTTTAATGATTATTACTATTTATTGTCGTATGTTTTCTGTCATTCTCTATAAAGCATATTAATGCGTTCAATAACAACATTCTTTCTTTTTTTTATAAAAATGAGGCAACAAAGTCTACCAAATTAATTTTACTATATTACTTCTGTGCTTTGAACTTTATGAGAAAAATAGATCAGCTTTAATTATTTATTAATTAAATTTAAGATATGTGTACGAAATAACATTTTATATATCTGTGATAATATTAATTTATACAGCAAAAAGAGCGAAACACTTGCAATTTCAATGTCATATTTAAGAGTGAAGAAAGTTCAGAAGTAATTTGCCGGATTGAGCATACCCATTTTTAACAAGATACCCGAATCACTTCTGGCTTTGCCTCCACATAGTTTTATGAAATATGGTAAAAACGTCCTATTACAAAAGGCACATTATAATGTTGAAGATTATTTATGTACGTTTGGACTTGATTCCAGTTGCACATTACAGCTAAACACATTGTCATGTACAAAATCTGTGTTTTAAAGAATAACCTTTGAGTTTCTTGCCGGTTTCTTCTCAGCGGAATCAATTTTCCGAACCCCTGGTAGATTCCATATCAACGGACAGATTACTGACGATTCAAAAGTGCTTTATGAGCCAACATGAATAAAGAATATTTTGATTTGTTTTAAATTGAAATCATGAAAGCCAAATGTTCGTTTCTAGAAAGAAATAAAAACACGTGTCAAGTGTAAGCCCCGCGCGGGACCGACACAATAAAGGAAAAGAGCTTTTTACATATAATTGAATAAAATATTGAGGTGGAGTCAATATCAGTGGGGCCGGCTGCGGCTCTGAATACTAACTAATATCGGTATACACGCACGCCAAGACCTAGAAACATGTAATATATAATTCCCCATTTTGCGAACCCAACGGCTGAACGTTTTTTTATTTCAAATTGAAATACACAGACAATGTTATCTTATATTCATAAGCTTCTTAAAAGTTTTATATATTGGTTTTCTTTCATGAAATTATCATCCTATTTAAAATCATGTTAATAGGTTTATATGAAATACCTAATGTAAGGCAACAAGGTACAGGATGGCTGATTATATATATTATAACGTACGAGTATATCATAATACCAGAATATTGCCTGTTAATCATCTTCGTAAGGAAGGATTAGATAATAATTTTAATATAAATTATTAAGGCCGCCTTTGTATATATTTATATAGTAGTATTTGTCTTTTTTTAATATCCTGTATCTTTTTATTTTGCGTTGATTAAGTAATGAATAAATAAATAATATGTTACTACTACAGAATTAATAGATCATAGGAGGAAAGGCTTACAACTGTCACTATGTGTACCTTAACCGTCCTTTTATTTCATTTTAATATAATATACATTGAAATACATTTTATTGGAATCATTACTTCCTTTTTTAATCTCTAATGAACAGAATAATTTATAATATTTGGAATCAAACGTGAATTACGGATTTCTTTTAGATAATAGAAAAAGAATAATAAGAAGACACTGAACGTCAATAAATATAAACGAAATAAAATTTTCGTAATATTTTTGTACGCTAACTTGTTTAGCGGTGTGTCATAAGAAACAAATATGTAAGGAAATCAATAACTATTGTATTTGGAGTAAACTTTTTCGTAACAAGATTTTACGTATAAGTAGAAGGAAAGCATTTTATTAATCATGACAATCATCTATTTATCCTTTATAAAACCTTCCACAAGTAGATAAGACTTTTCATTAGTACAAAATGAAAAAAAGAGAACTAAGTTCTACGCCCCTTAGAACGAACTTCTTAAACACATTGATGTGAACACACAAATGGCGCAGTGATTTTTTCTATTTAATTAAGATATTTGAAAAACTGTATCACGTGCAATCCAACGAAATAAATTAAGGTTAAAAATGTTTTTAATTTAGACTTTAATAATGAAAATTAACGAGTATTTTATTAACGATTGAACTGAGTGGATGGTTTCTAAAAGTAGAACTTTGAAACTACCCTTTATTTCTCTTCAGCGAATATCTTGCAATGAATGCAAAAAAGAATCTACGAAAAATTAAAAGCTTCTGCTTAAAGCTTCCCTACATTTTCAGTTTCCATTGATCTTACCATTCCAAGATTAAAATGTACAACGGCACTGTTTTAACTTTTCGTGTCAAAGTAGAATAAAATATATTGGACCACCGATTATGTAGTAGGTGGTACGCCATAACCAAATGCATCACGCGATATCGAAGTACCTCAAAACGGTCTGAAAATGGAGGCCGTCGAATTATTTTAGTTACCTGAATCCGATAGGTCACGACATGACAACAATTTAACCATCGATAGAACGACATACATCTTACTAAGTCTAACGTTTTAAGAAGCTCCAACCTCGAAGTTACTAAAGCACCTGGAATATGGCAGTACTATGGAATGAGAACATCTGATATATAAATGTGGTCTGAGTGGCCTGATAATTAGCATTAATTATTTTAAGCTATCGAATAATAGGATAAATTTTTATATAAGAAAAATAGGAAAGCTTTTCAGTTTCACTATAGCATTAAGGCAACCTGTAAATATATTGGTTTTGAATATAACTAAATATCAGACACATAGACAGAAACTTTTGAAGATCTCAATTCAATGCTCGATGACCTCAGCAGAGTTTCTCAACAGGTGGGCCTGAAAATGAACAAGGATAAGTCGAGCATAATGTGTAAAATTGCATGTACCGCCATACCCAGCCATCGTTGAGAACTCAGCTTTCGAAATTATTGACGGGTATACATACCTGGGACAAATAGTCCAGGTAGGTAGGTCCAATTTAGAGAAGAAGGTCAACCGCCGAATCCCACATGCTTGGGTAGCTTTAACTACGCGAGATAGTTTCGTCCGATATCCCTCAGTGTCTGAAGACCAAAGTCTTCGAACAGTCCATGTTGCCAGTGCCTACGGTTCTGAGACGTGGTCGCTGACTATGGGCCTCATGCGGAAACTCAGCATGCGATGTCACCGCCATAGTCCTACGAATCGCGAACCTAAAGTGGAAATGGGCGGGACACATAGTCCAACGGACCGATGGACGTTAGGGCCCGAAGGTGCTAGAGTGGCGACCCTGCACCGGGCGGCGCAGTGTAGGCAGACCCCCCACAAGGTGAACCGATGATATAAAGAGAGTTGCCGGTAGCCGCTGCAGCCAGGCTGGGCAAGTTCGGGCCTTATGGACGTCATTACGTAAGACCTATGTCAAGCGGTGGACTTTCGTCGGTTGAAACGAGCGAGCGAGCGAAATAAATTTATAAAAATCTCGTGTCACGATGTTTGTGGTCGTACTTCTCAGTGACGGCTCCGCTGATTTTAATGATTTTTTCTTGTATATTTGGTCGCTATCAGAATAGATCGGAAAGTAATTTTCACCTTCTACAATCCCGCATTTTTTAATTGCAACTTTTGTATTTTTGTACAATGAAGTGTCGTGTCACTTGAACATTTTATTCCGCATATTTTGAAAGATGACTCACTGAATGGTCTCTTATTTTAATCAATTTTAATCCCTCTCTAACCCTCTGTCTCTCATATGTTGTAGAGGAAGTTGCACGGGTCAGATAGTCTTAAAATATAATAATTGCAGGTCACAGTGTCCGTTATCGAACTTTTCTGAAACGGCTTGTGGGATTGTTATTAATTTTTTTGTATACTCTGTAGGGGCTAAGAAAAGTCCGTTAAGTGTTATTATTGACTGAGTATACTTACCTATTTATTATTTTAAGCAAAAATCATATTCTGTTAAGTTGTTTTTAAATAATAAAACTATAACTTATATCAGTGTATATAAATCATTTGGTTTTTATTGTTGTTACCCTATCTATGAATAGCATACATCTTTGTTCAGAAAAGAGTTTTATATGTCTTGGAATTAATTAAAAAAGTTTTATCAGAATCGATTCACATTTCGCTTTCATTATTTATAATGTCTCCGTTTATTTACCTAAGGGTAATAGTGTACTATTTGGCTATGACTTTCATAGCCAAATATTACACTAGCAGTCAATGTTTTAATGTGAATCTACTCGGTGTTGACATCTTGCAGACAAGCATATACTCTTAAAAATTCATAAACCACGACAGATACTTTAATTTTATTTATTTTATATAATATATAGACGTATAGATACATATAAGATAGCCTTTGAAGCAACAAATGTAGTGATTGCTAATATAATGTGTCTAATAATGTATAAGGGTTTTGAACGCTTTATTATAGCATGGATACTGATTTCAGAGCATTGCCATGGTAGGTTAAGGGCTTGTTTTAGTTCCCATAAAGTTTTCAACATAAATAGAGCGAACTTTGTGGGAACATTTTTAACTGGGGCAAGTACAGTTTCGATAAATTATAAAAAAAAAATACACGCGGATCTAACTCCCGTTGCGCTGCGATCCTCAGCCCGAAAAGGCACTTCGTAACACGAGTTTCACGAAGGCACTTCATTACAATTCATTTAATTTGTGCCCCCTGCACAGTGCACTACTACATGAGTCATTACTCAAAGTTAAAATTCGTCTTTGACTAGAGACAATTAAGATTCAAATTCGTATATCTCACACAGATTTCTATGGCATCCGGATTTCATAGAAATAACACCCTTATTTTCGAACACGCAAATGCGGAATTCGCGCGAACGGAATTCGTGAGTCTTTGAATATTTTATTTCGGCTCACGTGATATTACGGTATTCAAGGCGGTATAGTACGGTCACGAAAGGTAACAAGCAGCGGGAATGAACTGGAAGATATGTGGCTGTAAATATATCGAAACTTTATTTTGAATATGCTTTGAATCTGTCATGTACACGTTTTAGAAAATCTATAGACCGCAATATGTGGCGGTGTTTGAGATTGAATGTTAGATCGAGTTTCGTACAGTATTTCCCTTTTGTGATAAGGCAACGAAGACACCGAAATTTAAGTACGTTCTGACAAATTATAGCGTTGAATGTGTAGATAATAAGTAAAAGTAAACAGCAGCCCATTAACGTCCCACTGCTGGGCACATGCCTCATCACTCCGAGGAGCGGAGGTTTTTTAGAGCATAGACCCACCACGCTGCTCCACTGCGGATTGGCAGGCATGGTACACAAGTGCACTTTCTATTCGTTCACTCTCATAGTCCGATGTGTCGGGCATCCGACAGGACCGGAAAGAGATCGCAGGACCGACGGCTTAACGTGCTCTCCGAGTCACAGGGGTGGAACACACCGTCAACTTCCCAACTTCGGTAAACTCAATATTAATTTTAAATTTGCTCGACCCGAGACTCGAACCCAGGACCTCATGTCTGTTAGTCGAACATGCTAACCACTACACCAATGAGGCAGTTATGTGTAGATGTGCCTTCAAAAACGTTCACGTTCGACTTTTCAGTATACTAGAATAAATAACTAGAAAAATAATAATGGAAAAAGGGAATTCCGGTGTTTAGTGTCAGTACTTTTGGGAGAATGATATCAAACATAATTAGAGCCTTACAAAGTTCAGTGTCTAAAATCTTCCTTGCAGTGTTAACGGAACGAAAAACGGAAAGTCTGGGTATTTCTAAGCATATTTATTTGCAGCATACAATCCATAAATTACAAGTATGCCGTACCTATGTGCAAAACAAAGTTCTTTTCCCCCAAAGCGTCTAATTACTATTCGTCGCAGATTCAACATTACGCGTGAAAGCTGTATTACCATACAATAAGGAGGTCAGATGCCGCAAGCTTTGCGAAGTGCAATTTCCTACCTCCTCCTGACGCAGCTCACGTCAACCCCCCTCGTTTCCGTCCATTAAAGCTAGGGGTAAGACCATGATGAAGACAGACTACGTCATGAAATGAATGTTGTTTATAGAAGTTTACTAATAATTATTACGAAAAATATAATTTAGCTGTGTATATATAATTGACCTATTTATGTTTTATATATCATTGACAGCTTAATGATTGACTAGGCCATTTAATCGTAAATTATCTCTAATCACGTAAGAGCCAGTTTACCCATTATTATTTTCTAAACAGCGTCGTACTGGAAATTAATATTTTTCCTTGGCGGCTCGTCTTTACTGGCAAGGTGGACAAGAAAAGACATTAGTTTTATCACGTTTAAGAATACAGAAGAAGTCCTAATTTACGAATTGGTGAGTAAGTAATCACCCCTAGTTAAGTAGTAGTTAACCCCTAGCTATTATATAAAAAAAAACCTGTCTTCCACTTGTAAACATGCATAGATAATGGAGTGAAAGCTGTACAGAACGGTTGCTTGAAAAACTAGGAATTTTTAACTGTTGATAGAAATAATAGAAGAACGTTGAGTAGCGTTTATAAAAACTCATGTTTCCACGGAACTAAGACTGTAAAAACAAAAAGGGCACTTTCTGTTATGTACTTATACTTTCGGGATTGACGCTGTAAGTCGAAATAGTTTTCACTAGTTCGGCTATATAAATCTAAGTTATGTTGTATATATTAAATAAATAAAAATGAAATTTCCAAGCTAATATCACGAAATACCCTTGTATGCAATAAAATTTAACTTGTTCAAAAATATATATAGAAAATCTTTTACCAATCCGCTTCAACGCAATACGAAACGAAACGATCAAATCCTGTCCGGGGGAAAATGGAAAAATCTCTCAATAGAGTGGCAACATTGAAGAGCAAATCAAATATAACGATAAACCACGCGCTAGCGAGCTGCGTACAATACAAACAAAACAAATCCAGATCTACTTTACTACCAACAATTATTATTTAAATTATGGATTTAAATTAATACTAGAGAAATAACGTGACTTATATACATTTAAAAATAGGGAATCAACATTGAAGACTGAACGAATTCATCTATCTATATATTTTATAGTTTGACAGTTTTCGATGAGAATACGATTTGCGAGATTTGATGAGTGAAAAATAAGAAAGTTTTGGTGAAATGACGTACTCTAGTAACATTTCATGAGACTTCAATGTCTTTAAATATGATTTCCGTGTTTTTAAGTGTTAATTCAGAAAAATACATAATTTTGGTGAGATTTTGTTATTGAAAGAAAGATTTTAAAATAAAAATAGAAATCACTCTAAAAATCAAATCACAATAAATGACAGCGATAGCATATACTTGTTATCTATGATTGGATGCTTTCCAACACGGTTGGCCAACAACATTGTAGCGCGGGTAGTTCGTGATTTGCTGTTCTTGCCAAGAATTACCTCTGTACCTGCCTAACATACTGGTTAAGGCAAGCAATCGCCATTGAGTATAAAAGAGCTAAGAAATTATTATTATTATTATAATTTTTTTAACCCAAAATCTTTTAAATTGTTGAAACCAATTTAAAAACAACATGCAACAGGTAAAATAAGTAAAAAAACAGTTTTATACTGTTTAACATATATTTTTTAGGTTGTTTTTGTAATGGTTTGTTAATTCTTTTTTAATGGTAATTTAAAAAAAAACAAACAAAAACAAGTTAAATAGGAACAAAAATGTGTTGTCGCAGTAAGTAACGAATTCTTATAACCATCTCAAGGTCCGTAGGACAAACTTGTATCATAGTTTTAGTTGGATGTAAAAATAATGTTTCATCGTATAGCCCATGAATATTTTTCCTTCATATACGCCACTAGTACTTCAAAAATACTGGGGTATTTGCATAATATACGCCTTAAAATGTACACACACCCAGTAATAAAATAATTGTATTGGGAAAAATTAAAAAAGTAATGGCACTGGGGCAAACATAATCAGCACGTAAACTTTATAGATTGACGAGTCCACAGATATCTAGTGTTAGAAGAAACCTTAAAAGAAAAACTAACGAAATTTAACTTTTTTAAAGAGCTAAACCAATTCATGTGAATTTTAAATTTGTTCTTCAAAAGCAAAACAAATAAAAGATACAAACAAAAAGACCATAAAAGTTCAAAACGGGTCCGAGGCCCAATTTGGGCGCCAAAATGGCATCATAAAAACAAACGGCGCGGAAACGGGAAGAAACTTGCGACATAAAAATATTTCATAGTAATGTGCATTATAACGATTCAAAAAGATATTCACTCTAACATACTGTCATACACTTTATTTATTTTAACTGAGCAGGTGAGGTCACATAGGGAAGAATACAAAACAACTAATCGAGCATTTTTATGTTACTCATTTTTACATTTCCAAAAGAGGCTGAGAAGGGATTTAGAAACTAAAAATGAAAACTTCCTTACTAAAACGCTTCATTGAAATGTATGTCTAGCTTTATATTATGTAAAGCAAGGCAACGCTTTGTTTTAGTAATATGACTTGAAACCATAGTAATAAAGTATTGGCTTACAATTATTTCTCAAGTGTCAAAAATTTCAAATTAGGATAGGCCCATTAGGGTTACTATCCAAATTACAGGCTTCTCCCTTCAATAGTTTCGCCTACATGTTACAAGTTTACAGAAGAATTATAATTTGCACTAGCAGCCCGGTACGTGCTTCGCTACGTATAGAGTTCAAAAGTAAGTATGAAAAACGTTTCAATTTGACAGCAAAAATGATCCGCCAGTTATTGAATTCATTTGTTACAAAAAATGTGATGAATGAAGAACCGATTTTGTGCCAATTTCACATAAACCATCTACTAAATAGTCCGAACAAAGCCTAAACATTTGGTTTGGATAACTGAGCCCGTTCTTGAGTAATAAAATTACAACGAAAAGTGGCATTGATTTTTCACCGACTTCAAAAAAGGAGGAGGTTATCAATTCGTCTGTATTTTTTTTTATGTTTGTTACCTTATATCTCCCGACTGGGTGGACCGATCTTGATGATTTTTTTATATATGAAAAGTGGTGCTCGTCATAGGGCCCCATTTACCCACAGGGACACCGACTCCGAATATAAGAATACGAAGAACACTATAAAGGAATACGCAATTATTTCTTACTTTTTAGAGCATATTAATATATTTGTAAGTATGTTTTGAAGGTGGTCCTTTTTTGTTAAAATTTGTATTTATTATATATATAGATATAAGAATAATAATAAAATATGATAACGATTAATGAGACAAAGATGCGGGGAATAAATAGTTGAAAGTAGAACCTACAGCCACGGTTTTTATTAAACCTTCAATTTAAACTCGGTCAAGAAGTTTAATCGAGAGATTTCCTATGGATGATTAGCGCCGGAATGAGGGGCTTTCTCGCCGGAGGAAATTGCGAATGTCACGTCTGAAACGATTATGATTACTTGTAAGCTATTTTTAATTTCATACTATTACATTATACTCTTTTATATATTTCATAAATCTAATTTCTTTTGAGAAAAGTTATAGAAGGCCAAATTTTGAAAACTCACATAATAGGTTTAAAGGTTTTTTTCTATGTAACGAGTGTAAAAAGTTTGGGTTAGACAGCACACGAATTGGCTTTTATTGTTTATTTATGACGTTCTTAATTAAGAATTTTCTATTTCGCATTCTAATGGTGTTCGAAATAAGGGTGGGAAAAAAAATGCACATGCTTAATATCTACATTTAATGAACGGTATTTTCAAACTAAACCATCTCTGAGACATTAAGGTAATAACTAAGAGAAACTTTGAAATGAGTCTCCAGTTACTAAAAGAATAACTTCCTTTAAAGCCCATCACTTACGCCTTTAAAAAAAATTGCATTTCCGATGTAAAGCTGAATTAATAAGGAATGAAGATTATAATGAAGTGTATTATAAAGGCGATTTAGTTTAGATTAAAAAAATTTGTGTACTTAGGAAGACATCTAATCTTTAGCATCTTTAAATTTTACTAAATATTTCTCGCGCAGTTGCTATCTTGTGGAAATATAGATATATCAGTTCTTAGTGGGCGTTTATCAAACATTTCTATAACTTTATGTTATTCTGGTAGGAGATAAATTCAACAAATTGGTGATCGTTAAAATTGGTCCAACAGTTCTAGAGTGCTAAATGACGAAACCTACCTTGGGGCAAAACGGTTAGATGTATGATAGTTTACAAAAATTGTAGATAGAAACAATTATTCTTTTATCAATATAGATTTAAACCAAAGTTTAAGATATTAGAAGACCTCCATAGAACAGATAGTGCGATACCATTTAATAGGGCCATTCATGGGCTTTTAGCGCCATTTCCTCGTTACATCATTTTCAAAATATAGTCCACTATATACGAATTTGCAAAGACAGCTCTATCACTATGAGTGATCTCCTTCCACCATGAGTAAGCATTTACGTTATAATAATTTCATGATTGATGTTAAAGAACATTTCAAATTGCCATAACATTTTTCAATTTATAAGTTTTCTAAAGTAATAAAAATAATTGAATTGAATGAATGACGTAAAATTTTCTATTTCAATCAGATAAATTACACAAAAGGAGCAGATCTCTACCGAACAAAAGAAATATCTTGTCTTTTGAGCATTTCGTTTTAAGAGTAGATGGAACACTTTTGACAGAAGTTGCGATTCTTGCAATCGCCCTCGTTAAATGTGTCAGTTGACTTTTGAGAAGTGCTTGCTTAATTTTATCAAAGATGTCGGAGTGAATTAGAGAACAATAGTGAATTTTCATTGCGGGTTTCTTTAGGGCCGTGGCCTATAATAACTTTCACAAAGATTTATTTGGTAAAGTAAAAATTATTCTTTAGTTATGAAAGCATGCGGTATTTAAATAAGAATCACAATTTGTATTTTTTTTTCAGTACTCAACTTTACTTTCACATAATTGTAGTTGGTGAACCGTAGTGGATTTTTCTTAGACTGACCTAGAAAGTGGTAAAACTAATAGAAGCTCGATTCGACCACTTCTTATGTTATCGTATATAACGAAAAGCCTACTAAGACAACGAAATGTTTATGTTGATAAAAGGAATTCCTTATATTTAAGAAACCACAGAATCCTAGCGCTCTGCTAGCATTCAAAACCTACTGCCAAATAAATAATATGTTTGTAGTTCCTACTAGAATGATGTACCAATTTTATTTTAGGCCTACTAATCTAATATTAAGAACATTGTGTATCTATATTTGGATAAAAGGTAAGGTAAGTAGCAGCCCATTAACGTCCCACTGCTGGGAACAGCCTTCCTCACTCCCAGGAGAGAGGGTTTATAGAACATAGATCCACCACGCTGCTCCAGTGCGGATTGGCAGGCATAGTACACAAGTGCACTCTCTATTCGTACATTCTCATACTTCGATGTGAA
The DNA here is from genome assembly GCA_015832385.1 of Elymnias hypermnestra. Classification (NCBI taxonomy): domain Eukaryota; kingdom Metazoa; phylum Arthropoda; class Insecta; order Lepidoptera; family Nymphalidae; genus Elymnias; species Elymnias hypermnestra. The sequence continues at coordinate 4,791,392 of JACTOM010000194.1, read as the reverse complement.
GGGAATCCTACAAGATCGGAGAGAGATCAGGCCCGGGATCGACGGCTTAACGTGCTCTACGAGGCACGGGGGTGGATTACACCGCCAACTTCCCAATTTCGAGCAAATATTGAGAAAACCTTAATAGAAAACTCAATATTGATTTTTGAATTAACCCGACCCGGGATTCGATCCCAGGACCCCATGTCGAACATGCTAACCACTAGACCAATGAGGCAGTTATTTGCATAGGCCTATTTTTTAATTGCAAACAGGTTAGCCCTTGACTGTGATCATACCTAATGACAAGTGATGACAGTATAAGAGGCTCTTTATACGTTTTTGCTGGTCCGGCAGTCTCTAGCCATGGCCGAAGCTTCCCATCAGCTTTTATTCCATATCGACAATCCTAATTGAAATTATTGCAATGCAACGATATTTAAACCAATGTACATTCATTTAAAAACACGAAAAAAAGGCCACCTTAATCTGACAACTTCGCACAAAAGAATACCGTCTGTGTTAAATAAAAGAAAACGTCGCCTTTTAAAACACTTTTAACTTTCAAAAGAAGAAGTTTTAATGCTTTAAAAGTTGCGATTTCATGGAGTCTTGATCCTTGAACCTCATTTAATTTTTGTTAATGCTCGAATAATTTTAGTAGAACTTCCCGGAATGAATCACGAGAAAATTAAAAGGAAGCCTTAATTTTCATAGTTATATAATTGGTCTCCGTACCTGATAGAATGTTTTCGACTAACAAAAAATACGCAATTTTCATGAGTATTAATTTTTTTTTTCAAATAATAAAAATTAATTATCGAGGTATTAAAATAAAAACCTCATTTTAAAATCTTATAATATTATTGATATTAAATTTAACTATATTGAATATTTGACCTATTTATGTCAATATCAAGAAACGTACATCACAGGAATACAATACAATGTCTGAAAATAGAGTATAAAATATTATTCAATAGAACGTGTATTGTTTTGTAATAGTTTCTGCGTCACAGGTATTTGTATGTCATTCGTTGAAAGAGTAACAGTTAATGTAAATTATTAAATTGTATAAGACACATGCAAAAAAATAAAACACACTAATTACTCGTATAACATGCACATCATTTTCTATGAAACAAATAAAATATAGCACTGAGAGTATGAAATTAATAACTCCATGTTAAAGCTAGCGCAAAATATCACGATAGTTATAAAAAATTGTGAATTCCATACCAATTGTGTGAGTTTATTTTTACTCATCTTCTTCGTACGAGATGTTTCAATATTTTTAAATGAGGAAAGTCAAAATAATGTCCACGATGGTTTTAAAGTTCGCTTCTTAAATTTAATAGATTTAGCAAATTTTCCATAGTTAATAAATTTTTTTTGTTCGAGTTCAAATAGGAGGTTTATTCTCAGTTGTAGTTGATGACATTTGATTTTATTAAAGTTATTAGTCGAATAATAACATTTATAAGCAAGCAGTTGTTCCACGCAGTTTAACTCGCCTAGTTCTTAATGCCGTGGAAACATGGTTAAATTCTTACTTAATACTTAGTGAGAATCTACATCAAGAAAGGAATACGCCGAATTTCAACTTATTCGGGTTCAGATAGAGTTGAGTGAGAGTTTTTCACTTACATATTCTGATTCGGTAGAAATATGTAGCAGGACAATAGTAACAAAGCAAAATTTCAAATGAGCTTTATATATTTGACGTACGTGAACGAGTATTTCCTTATTTAGAGTATTTTTCCAACATCTTAAAATATGTTAGTATGCTTCGCTTATTGATTGTTAAAATTTTTGTAGTCGTATTTCGCTGAAGGCCATATGAATTTATGGTTATAGGAAAAGCAGCCATTTTTCCTCATTAGTAGGCATGGAATTCTCGAGTGGGCGTTTTCTAGTTATCCAATTCAATGTGTTGTGGATTGCCTTAGTTTGCGCTTGCCTTAACGTTTCGTAAATGTTTTATTTGATTTTAATAAATATATCCAATAAATACGAGAATATATCACCTCTTTACTTCAATAACTTAATCTTCTAAATAGTTTGTAAACACGTATCATATAATTGAAATAAAGAGGTCATTTAATATATATATAATTCCAATGATAAGTTCAATGCTTAGAAGACGAATAAATTCTACAATAAAAATCCAATTTCAATAAAGTTTATAAATTCATAACATATATAGTTTTTATAAACATTGATCTTATAAATAATTGTTACGCCAGTTTTAACAAATTGTAATTGTTTATAGCTTTTTTTTAAATTTTATATAAAACATAAATCTAAATTTAATATTTTGAAATCATATACCAAAAAATGCGAATATTAAATATGGTAATAAGTATAAATCCTAAATTATTTGGGACAACACTTTTTAATTAATAACAAGTTTGTAATCATTGGTCAATGTAAAAATGACGTAACAATATTTTTATTATATATATATCTCAAATAATACTTACATGTGTAGTCCCAACTATCCTGATCATTTTTGAACACGTTCAATCTTTCAGGCTGTAACAAGAAGAAAATACATATATAGAAAATTTCAAGGATAAAATTACCTATAGTAGTGATCGTTTCTTACATCAAACACGGTAAAGAAACATTGATATAAGAAAAGATGAATAATCAAGTAAGAAAATAAAATCAAGGAACTTATTAGTTATTTATCGCGCAATATTTTTTTATATCATTGCCACTCCACTGCGGCATGGAGTTGGTGAAGCATAGAGATAGATAACAAAACTTTTTATTCATAGACAAATTACAACAGTAAATAAACATAAAACATAGCGTCTATTCTCCGCTTGCACTTGCCAAATCGTCGAAACCAGCCGCATAGTGATTGGAGCCAAGATTGGCTTCTACAAGAACGTTTAGAGGCTTGAGATGGACGTTATCCGACACACGGATGGATAGAACGGCTGATAAATGTAGTTGCAAACTGCTAAATTAACATTAAAGTTTACGAGTACTTCGTTATTTTTAACGATAATTACTTATTCTATACTAAATTCTCTAAACCAGAACCCACGAGTAAATTCCGTTGGCTCGAAGCCTAAACAAGTACTGCTAAAATTCCATTGTAAAGTTTATGTGCCTAACAGTTATTTAGACTTCAATATTGTAAATTTGCCCAAACGTGAATGTCCCTCAGCTACTCTAGGATAAAGCAGAATGACAACCGTCTTATGAATGAGGAGATCTGTGCCCAGCAGTGGGACCTTAATAGAATATACACTTATCTTAAACTGCTTCCATTGTTATACATTGACGCATGACTCGCTTGCGTATCGGAACATTCGATTCCTGGCAGGGCAGATTTAGGAAATTGCATTGTCTATATTGTCCATGTCTGGACTGGTGAGAGGCTTCAGCCGTGGCTAATTACCACCCTACCAGCAAAGGCGCCTGTCTCATTGGTCTAGTGGTTAGCATGTTCAGCAACAGACATGAGGTCCTGGTTTCGAGTCCCGGGTTCGGACAATGCAAAAATGTATATTGAGGATTCTATTAACAATTTCCCAATATTTGCCCGAAGTAAGGCAGTTGGCGGTGTGATCCATCCCCGTACCTTGGAGGGCACGTTAAGCAGTCGGTCCTACGCCTGATCTCCGGTTGTATCGGTTTGTAGTGGAGAGGTAAATTAGTCCATACCAGGTTAGTGCGCTTCTATCTTAGACTGTATTATCGCTTCCGTCAGCTGATATAACTTTTATAGAACTCCGTTATTCCGTTGGAACTCTGTGTTGGTCATTATACGAGAATGCACTGGACATGAGCCGGCTATTGGCAATCTATCACCTAAAGCAATTATACGGGGATGCGAAATTGAAACATCGAAGACAATCAAACTAATGGGAAATTGGGGAGATCTAATGCTGTTATGAGATATGTCTGCCAGTTATTTGATAAAATGAGAAAGACAATATCACATATTTTATAAAATTAGTTGATCCAACTTTGTCGGCGTATACTTAAATAGTTAACATAACGTTAGGCGTATTTATTTAATGTTAATGTAACTTAGGGTATAGCGAGACGATTTGCCGATTTGAAAAGTATTAGCAATAAACCAAATCCTTTTAATAATAAATTTAAATGATGCCACATATCATGAGTTGGAGTAAATCCAGCAAAATGATAAAAATGCATATGTATAACTAATAGATCGCCATGGTTTTAAACAACAATATCGTTTATAAACAATAAAACATCCAAAACTAATTTTAATTTAACCTCCGTAAAGAGTGTGTAAAACAATAAAAAACAGTAGCAGTCTATTTACGTCCCACTAGGTACACGCTTTCTCACTGATAAGAGGGTGTGTTTTAAGCATTAACCCTAAGGTTAATGTCTAATTGCAATGTATATGTTCACTAAGTACGGATTCATCCGAATTCTCTCGGTATCGCTATCGATATTTCAAATACTGTAGTAAAAGAGTACATATAATATATTTATACCTCCTAGCTAATTGCAAGAAAAGTGATAAGAGATTAGATTATTATATAGAAACCATATTACCCTCATCATATACCAAATACAGGTCTAACTCGAAATCTTTGCTTAAAAAAGTGAAAAGCTGCTCACAATTGCAAAATTTCGTCTGATAGCACGCCGTATACAATTTGGCGTGGCCATTGTGGCGGCGATTCCAACCTCTGGAACAATGACTTTCCAGAGAGCACGGGTTGCTCTCCTACAGATTGGCGCCGGTTCTGACCGGGCATGTATGCTTCGGAAAGTTCCTGCATCGAATTGGCCGGAAGGAGTTACCCGCTTGCCAGTGTGGTGCTGCTATCGACTCAACGCATCACACTGCGGCAGATTGTGCAGCCTGGGAACGTCAGCGTCATCTCCTGGTGGGGCTGATGGGCGGCGATCTCTCGCTGGGGAGCATTACAGGTGCGATGTTCTCCAATGAGAGGATGTGGGTAGGAGTATCTTTCTTCTGTGAGATCGTAGTCTCGCTCAAGGAAGCCCATGAGCGAGAGAGGAAGTATGCAGCGGATGTTCCCCTTCACCGCTGGACGAGGCAGGGTACTAGGCGGCGCGTATTTGCGCGCCTCCTCCCGCCTCAGTTGGACTCATCTGAGCTATCAGGGACGAATGTCAAAGTTGAACACCAGGTGCCTCACTTATGGATGAAGAGGGTTCCGCTAGGTTTTAGTAGGTATTGCGACTCCTCCCTCACCGAGTCCCACACTCCCAACTTGTAGGTCGCGGTTAGTGCCTAAAAGCACTTTCCAGCGAAAAAAAACAAGGCCGTATAAAATTTATAGTATTCATTGCTTTCAGCAATAAATCTTCGCCATTGGACTTGTAAATAGACATGGCCGAATCTCCAAGTGGAAAACATGCACTTGTAAACTTAATATAAAGATTTGAAGCGCTATTTGCAACAGAATTGTCCCTCCACCTCAAAGAATTTGCGAAATACAAGAGAAGCAGAGAAATATAATCCTGTTTATTACACAATATCCTCTGGCGAAGTCGGTCCGGGAGCGGGGGTAGTGGGAAGTTAGCATTTAGACGTTTATATGGCGTCGTTATATAAATATAAACATATTGCCGCTACGACTTAATAACCCACAAGACGTACATTGCAACCTAGACTAAGCGCGTCCGTAAATTATAATACTGCAAAATTAATTGTACAGGTAAATTACGTCTCTATCACGAAAGTAGCTCCCACACTTCCTATATATATCAAATTTTTAATCGATGTCGTTAATAATAGCCATCTATTAGGAAGCTCACGTGAAAGATTAAAAAGGGTTTTCATTGTAATGAGTTTAAGCAGTACGTGTTAGTTTGCGTAGGAATTCAGTTTATTACTATTATATGCAATACATGTAAACGTGAAAATTGGAATCTCTTTTAGAGAATATTGTTTGCTAAAGTTAAAAGGTTTCTCGAAACAATACAATATAGTCTATATTGTATTGTTTCGAGAAACGCTTGAAACCTTTTAACTTTGAATAAGAATCTTAGAGATTCTTATACTTCCGCTGATATTCCTGACAAGTTACCGCTTCGCTGTGATCACACTTGATGAGCGCGCTAATCTGGTAAGGGGCAATTTATATCATAGTTTCTACACAACATCGTATCGGAATACAAATCTCTCTGCTTGTGGTTACATCTTTGCTGGTAGAGTGGTAAACGGCCGAAGCCTACTACAGTCTAAACTCGAACCCGAACAAAAGCGAGTAACTCATACTACTGCGTCAGCGTGGCCGTCAGACTATTAAACAAACCATCCTATTTTTTCTTTTTTATTGTGTAGAACTGGTCATATACGTATAAATAAAAGAATCTATAAATAAATAATAATCTCATCATATCTAATATTTGTGTTTCTTCTATAATATTGACACATTAGATTTGATGTTTGTATGTGAAATGGAACACTCGGCGAGATATGAAATTTGATGGTTACCCAACTCTAACAATAATTGGATTTGGCTAAATGAAATATAATTTATCAAATAACAAAGAGTTATATGGCAAACTTGTTTGTACAAATTATTATAAGGTAAGAATAAGTATTTTTTTTTAATATGATAACTATTCTTATTTAAAAAAGAATATCCCCAAGCTTATCGTAAAAATGATAATTTTATACTACTGCCACCAGTTGATAAAGTAGTAAGTTTGTATTTTTGAATTAGTTAGAAAAAGATGGCGAAAAAAATTAAAATAATGTGAATGACTATTTTTTAACATCTATTAAAAAGGAATTATTCTACAATTCATCATTCTCTAAGCGATCAGGCAGCGTTTCTGCGGAAATCACCCAGGTTGTCCTATTATTTCGACTATTTGAACAATTATCGTTATATTTCAACGAATTTACATAAAGTTTGACTCACTACATACATAGAATGAAAAATCCTGAAGAACCGCTCCATATACTGGTGAAAAGGTAAGGTAATGTACGTAGCGGCCCATTAACGTCCCCTTCCTGGATACACGCATTCACACTCACAGGAGAGAGGGTTTTTAGGGCATAGACCCACCACGCTGCTTCACTGCGGGTTGGCAGGTATAGTACTCAAGTGCACTCTCTATTCGTTCACTGTAATAGTCCGATATGATGGCAATCTGACACGACGAAAGATAGATCAGGCTTAACATGCTCTTCGTGCAAGGGTGTGTAGCACCCTGCCAACTTCCCAACTTCGGGCCAATATTGAGAAAATCTCGACAGAAAACTCAATATCGAGTTTGTAATCGCCGGATCCAGGACTCGAACCCAGGACGTACTGATCACTAGACCAATGAGGCAGATATTGGTGAAAACTGCATAAAAATCTGTTCATTATGTATGAGCTTATCGCTAACTGATAAGACGTATAGACAGTGCCAGCGAAGGCATTTGTCTTATAATATGTATAGGATGTAAAAAAATATTTTCTGAACCTATGTAACCAACTGTATAATTTTGCACGTTTTATTTTTGAATATACAATCGCCATTATCATGGTAATTTATATTCTGGCGTCGGAAAAGAACACGCTCCATAACTGAATTAACCTAGCGAACCGCCTCGCTTCCGATTAGCAGGAAATAAAATATACGACGGAAGGTATGCGCCGAAGCAACGCAGTTAAGGGGAAGTAATGAAATTTTAACTATATTCCTCACAGCCAATGGGATTTCTTTTACCATTATATACTTCGTCTATGAATAGAGTCGAAAAACAAGATACAAGATTTAATTTTCAGATTCTCGTAGCTCTTGAATATTTTAAGGGATTCGCAATTATACCTAATATTATACATTAGAAAATACAATTTGTCACGTTGGCATCTTTTATAGAGGACTGTTCCTTGAACTAACCATTCGTCCGTGACCGGGGGCCATATGGATTTTAGTTGTTTTTTTTTTTGTTCAGAGTGTCTTTTAGCTGTTAGCCCTATTGGCTTTTACAGCGTAATCGGAGAGGTTCTATAATTTTTTTCTTAGAAACAAAAAAGCAAACGCTTGATAATATATATAATTTCAAATTGCTTGTGGGTAAAAATTATACTCTTCTACCAAAATCCAAAATAAATAAAGGTGTCTGACAGATATACCGATAATTCAAAATGTATCTTTGACAGTTAAAGTAAAAAAAAGCTATATTACTAACTATCGTTGCTACTAACAAAATATTTATCTGTTTATGAGCAACAAAGAGTCCAAGTAAAAATTCCCACTTAAAATGTAATTCATATCAATTTTTAACAAGTGCCACTACAAGTTTTAAAAAAAATGTGCACGAACTTGAATGGATAAAAATATTTTATTAACGATTGTCAATTTGAAAAGATATACAATATATAGTGTGAGTATGAACTAATATTAGAATATTAGGAGTTCAACAGAATATACAGAAAATTTTTGTAATTCTGCTTATGGAATTTCTCCTAAAATTTTCTTCAATAAATAATAGATCATTCAAAAAACAGCTAAAATATATTCTTAGTTGAAAGGGGCATTTAGTTTAAAAATTTAAAATAGATTATCGATCGTAAATGGAACTCCGTATAACGACCTAATTAGGCGATGCTAAATGTAACAGACAATGTCCAGTAGAATGCGCTATTTTTCAGAGGAAACAGCTTAAATAGTCCTTAACTACTTTGCACGAGTTTTATTTGAGAGACAAAAAAATTTGGCACTGAAGCTCTAACTTTAATGTTAAGAATATTAAAACAATACATAAAATTGTTATTAAATCATCATTTCTTTTTCTACAAACTGGTTAGGACTTGAAAACGTAGAAATTGTTTTTAACTATGTTCAACATAACCTTTGAAACCATCAAAGCGATGAGCTTCAAACCAGAATAAGGCTTAGATGGTTTAAGACCACTAATTCACTCGTCGCTATATCCACATGAATTTTAGTACACTCCTTAGGCAATGTGATTACATAAGGACAAAGGTCACTAAGTGTAGATTTCCTCATATTAGTTGCCATAGCCCGTTATACAGGTATTTTAAATATAACAAAACTTTCAAACCAATTTCCTATGCCTTTCGTGACTGCACATGAAAAATCCTAGCAAAATCACTTCTCGGCACATTAGCTTGTGACACCAGAGATTGTTGTGTCAGCGATGTAACAAACATTGTCGTACATCATATATTCCCAACGGAACGACAGCGTGACTTCACCTCAAAAGAAGGTCACTTCGGTTCATCTTAAATGACATAAGGCAACCTCTGAAATATTCAAATCCTCTTCCTTCGTAGCAAATATTTAATAGTCATATAGCGTTCTATCAAAGTTACACTCCCTAAGCTTATGAGATCATAATGTCCTTGAAACTGCGTCGTCTCTTTTAATGAAATGAATATTTGAACAATATTAGAACATACCGACTAAGTAGAGCGATAATTAAAAAAAATGGTATATTGTCTCTACGGAGACAGAAAAAAGCACTAAGTTTATAGTTTGATTTATTATTTTACGCAACGGCAAGCATGATCTTCTATAAATTAGTAAACCAATAATAAGAGATATCTTCTTTTCCAAGTCTTACCATTGACTCACCCTGTCCCCCTGTGTGTATATTATCATTTGTTTAACTTTTCAATCTCTATCAAATTCTTTTTTATTCATCAACTTGTAGATATTACTGTAATTTTAGAAAATATAATTTCATTAATGTACTTCACGTAAAGGATATCTCTATATATAATGAGTTTAAAGAAGATTTTTTGTAATATTGTGAAATACTAACTTACTTGTCATAGTAATATAGCACCATTAAATTGCTACGTGTCGTGTAAGTGAAAACTGTCAGTCTGAGAATGGTTGGCAAAATAATATAGCCCTTTAACCGGAATATTTAGACATTTCCATTAGTTTTGAGAAATTTAGAGTTAATAATAAGTTGATCGCATTTATGGAGTGAAATTTTCTTTTGGTGCGATGTGTATTTTATTTTGTAGATATTGAATGAGACTGAGCTGAAATGTTCGATTACTTAACGCTTGTTCGAGTAAAATTGACTGTCGACTAATGTACTGTATATTATGGCAATGAATGTTACGGCTATATGAATACATTGCAGAATAAAAATTATTGCATTTCGTATTATTAACCTAACCTTGATAAAGATTATTTAAATTGTAATGGCTATTTTCAGAGCCGGAGCTGTGTATAGATTTGTGATATTTTTCAATACGCCCGATCTAGGTCATGAAGACGACGTAAATGAAGAAAAAAATTAAATTTATTTCCTATTAGAGCTTCGTTGGCAAACGTCAATCAAAACGAGCCTGCTAATTCCGTAACTCGTTTACCCATCGCGATGCCAAATTTAGAAGCACGATATCAAAAAATAATCCAATAAACCTCTGCGCTCTTTTCACTTTTAATGTAAGAAAGTCGTTGATTGCGAAAGATCTATGAGAGTTATTTGAAATTATTTTATGTGTATGTTTTCCTGCACAGCGCAACAACGTTTTTCGATACAAACTTCTTAAAAGTTTTTAGTTAAACGGTGAAGACTAATATCTTAATATTAAGGTTGCATGGCAGAAATCCTAATATGTGATAAGGCCGCTTTTTATACCCTATCCCTCAGTTAATGTATATATTTCCTTTATTTTTTGTAGTGTATAATAAAGTATATTCTCTCTGTCTCTCTTTACATTATTTTTATCACCTGTGACTAATTACTCGTAGTTGTTATAAATAAAGACGACAGACCATATTAAAAACATTCACACACACGATGATAATAATAAATAAAACCATACAATCATCTGTTTTCAAAAAAAAATCAAAATCAAAAATATCTTTATTCAAGTAGGCATATTACAGCACTTTTTGAAACTTTCACCACCATATACAACCTGTATGTTTATAGAAGCAATAAAATTATACTTTTTTTAGAAATGCAGTAAACTAATTCTTGTTACGATGAAGTTGTTTATTACAATCGAATATCACGACATTTCTGAGTATTAATGTATACTAATAACTTAAATTTAAACAAAGTGGACACGTCCAAAGAGATACATTCTCAAAAAAAAAAAACAATTACACAGAAGGCATTGAAGCGCTAAAAGTACTAACAAATTCTTGTCAGAATATTCGTGTAGGTTTTGTGCCGTTTAACGTTAAGCTGACTAATCAATCACTTAGGAGCACTATTATGAAAACTAGCACATATTGCAGCAGTTTGCGCGTAAACTAAGTATCGATTATTAACTTTGTTAAAGTTATCGAGTTCAATTAAGTTGGAGCCGGTGAAACTGATATAAACTTCGATAAAGTTTATGGTATTTAGACGTCAATATTTTTGCTATGAAAAATGACATCGCAGGTTTTTGGCACCATGTAAGTGAGCACTCTCTGCAAACTGAAACTAGAAAAATTCATCATCACGAACATCTAACACGAACTTCCTAGGGTCAATATATAAAAGAATTAAACCTTTAAGCCTTCGATGTCAGCTTTTAGATAAATGCCGCTGTGCTATTTTCAAATATGATTATTGATTAATTCAATTTAACTAATGAATTAATATTTGTAACAACTGTATCGATATCCACAACAAGTTAAAGGAAGAGTTAAACTAAGATTGGATGAATAATATTTTATGTACGATTAAAAAAGAAATATGTATTTAAATATAGTATATGATTCATCTAATTAATATTTTACCTGATTTGCAATACCACAGAATTTGTCAATGCCGCTAAAAAGGGCTTATGTATTATCAACCGTTTTATTACCTAACACTAGGCTTTTCCTATTTTCATGTCTTTCCCGAAACAACAGAAACGATCTTGAACAGGGCACTTTTATTCTATCGGTGAAACGATTATGGATAACAAGCAGCATGACTAAAGGCCCTGCGCCTCGCCTTTCTTCGGTTGTATCGGATTCCCGTTACATTGGACTATGAGAGTGAAGGAATAGAGAGTGGACTTGGGTACTATGGTACCTACTCGCAGTGGAGCAGCGTGGTGGATCTATGCTCTAAAACCCTCTCTCCTATGAGTGACCTTTGATCAGCAGTGAGACGTTAACGACTTTTTCATATGTGTTAATCTTTACATGAAAAATACTGACCTATTTACTGGTCTGTAAAAGTAGCCATAAACGCCATCGATAAAAAAATATTCGCAGTTTACTTACATAGTGAAATAAAAAGATTCATAAGGATAAAGAGATCCATCATCAAATCGGTATCAGGAGAATTTGGATTACAATTATGCAAAAAAAAGCATAAATATACAAGTGCGCAAACTATCTCCACTTTTCTAAAAACTTATTTACATTTGTGGTAACGTTTCGGATGTAGATAGTTCAGAATATAGGATTTCTATTTTAATTATTGTACCACATGTTCGATTAAAGTTGAAACGAAACTCAGGCTTCCGCTGACTGAGGTTAGAAAATGCGGTTACTGGAATAAGTTGACAATGAAAATGGAGATGAGAAATTTATCAACAACTTTTGTTGTTAAATTTAGTATAACATAGTATATGCTCGTATTTATATTCAACAATATATATTATTATTGTAATAAATTAGAAGAACAAGAAATAAAAAGGAAAGCTTTCTAGCACGAACTTCTTAAACTTATTATATAAAAAGAAACCTTTAAGCCTGTTATATAAGCCTAATTTCAATAAATGGCGCTTTTCAATTTTTGCAAAATAAACCTTAAATGTCATACAGTAATAGTTAAGAAAAATAAATTTGTGTATATATGGGAGTGAATAATATAAAAACGCCTGTATATATATCTATATGTTTGGAGAATGTGAACTAATACTGATTTAATAAACTCGGGAGCCGAGTTGTAGTCTGGCTGCCGTTTGTTGGTTTGATAAGATCGGACAGTTACTCGTTTTCACAACATACATGTGAGGGAGTTAAAATCCTAGGTGATAGGATTAAAACTTTTTTAGCTACCGATGCATTCACAATTTCATTGGCTTTGCAAATATATATGGACAGCAGGACTAACTTAATATTAGAGATCCTCGTCGTTTTATTTCTATATCGACGTCCTCTACGTAAAAGTAAAATATAAAATCCTAATTTTGCTAGGCAGGGTTTCAAAGACAAACGATTTATTACGGTGCGTACTTATGATGAGCTTTTTAAGCATCATAGTTTAATAAGCTATATATAAATAACGGTGATCTAGATTGATAAATCGGGTGATTTAATCGAATCATCAAAATTACAAAAAGGTCAAAATTTATCAAAAACGTATCGACTCATTGTATGTATATAAAATTATTTCAGAAATTTAAATAATGTGATTAATTATATTTGTTTTAAGTAGTCGCGTTATAAAATGTTGAAATTGAAAATGGCTTCTAGTCGAAATTGAAATATCTTTGCGTTTTATAAAGTTAATGTGTGTGATACAGAAATTAGGCAATAAAGATATTTTTAGATCGCAAGTGAATGACCGCGTGATTTATTCTTTATGGTTAACGCGTCTGCTTAGTAATTATTGCCAAAAAAAAAATATTCCATCATACCATTATTCCTGATATAGCGTTACACTAACTATACATATTTATATAGTTTATAAATGAAGTATGTAAGTATTTGTATTATTATAATACCTTTATGTATGTAAATAATATATGTATGTATATTTCAATAGTACACACCGCCTACGTTCTCTCTCTTTTCTTTGACTGTCTCTTTAACCGCAAGGGTTGTCTGGAAGAGATCGCTATTTTGCGATAGGACCGCCCAATTGCACACTAAATTATTTAATTTTATGTTATTGTATTTTTCTTTTGTCCTATATTTAAGGTGCCCAATAGAGTATACATCTATCTATCTATGTATCTATATTTCGTTAGTAAGTATAATTTTAGGAAATTGTATTTTGTAAATTGGCTAAATACAGTCCACAATAAGGTCCAATTGTCGTTATTTTCTAATTTATTAGCCAGTTTAACCGTTTAACAAAAAGTGTCGTGTTGTAAAATTAAATATTATTTTTATCCCAATCCCATCCCAAGTTACCAATTCAGCATACTATACATGTTATGAATTGACGAGAACACAGTCAAGGAATAAATGCCTAACATTACTCTTGTATAATTATTTATAGTTGTTATTGTTCAATAATAAGCGTATGCAGTTGCTTCCTTCTGCGAGGCTGTCATCCGAGGCAATGGAGAGATATAGAGAAAGTGTTGCTTATGCCCCGCCATTACGAAGGAGCTGGACGGGTGGCAAGAGACGTCTTTTTGAATGCCTCTTGCCTCCTTCTTAAACCACTCTTGGCCGGATGCATACGGAAGTGTCAGAGCGAATGCGTAAGGGAGCCTCTGACATCTCCAATTCAGGTAGATGAGGGTGTCGCTGCGTTTGAGTGGGTATTTTCTCTATGATAGCGAGTCCCACACTCCCTGCCCTTGTAGTATATGTAAAAACATTTCCCAGCCGAAAAAAAATAGAAACAAAGGTACATACCTTAGCAAATTCAATTTTGAGTGTACAGCATCCGGAGTAAATGTCACAGCCGTGTAGTGCGTCTTTCGCTCTCGTCGCTGACTCGATGCTCTCGAATTTGTGGCGATGAATTAAGGAGTATATTGCATTCATATTATTATAAAAAAACACAATTATAACTTATTCTAAAATAAATTAAAACACATAATTATGTATAAAATACATTAAAAACAGAACAAATGGGGAATCTATACCATTAAATATACAATTACTGTGAACATATTTAGAGTATTTTATGCGTTGTTTACATTTATGAGCTGATTTTTAAGTTTTTAAGATCACTACTACAGAAACTGTTAAAAAAAAACAAAGTATATCTTATAAAATTTTTCCTAAATGAATCCAAACCAGCAACGCCTGATGTTTTCAGCGCGACGTGATCATCGAAATTTCAATACAAACAGAGAGTTAAGAAAAGCTGCGACGTCCGTTTGCATAATTAATTGTGTATTATGAAAGAACTTCTATATAATGCGGGAAAGGCGACAGCAGCACCATAATATCAAATAGCGATTACCATCGACGAGATTTTCCGATTATTCTAAACGTTCGCCGTCGTTTGAGGTTTTACATCTCATAATGTCATTAAGATTGGTACCGAGGTTATAAGAGAGCGATTTTCGTATGAAAAATATCTGTAAATAGATTTAGTGCCTATAAAATTGTAATCACGTAGTCATTGACACGTGTATAAAATAAAAAAAATGAACAAAGTTATGATGAATTATTTAAACAATAAAATATATAATAGCAATATTACAGATGGCCAAATTAACACTGATGCCAGCTGGTGCTCGCAACTTCGTTTGCATATATATGAATACTTATATCTCTAAGGTATCCACAATCATTATGTGATGCAAGCTACATATGGTAAACTATGTTAATAGAGATAATATAAAGTTGTAAAGGTTAGTTCAGAGCTTTGAAAAAGTTTTAAAATTCACCAAACTAGAAGAAATTTACTTCTCATCAAGAGGAGTCAGGTTGGAGAGCAGTGGCCTCCTTCGGAACGGAGAGACCAAAGGAGATTACGGCGGACGCTAATCCCTTCCGCCGGAAGAGGGGAGGCGCCAGGAGGCGCAATTTTGGCCGTCTGCTCTCCCCCAAAGAAACCTCTAAGACGGATTTATCTGGGGCGCCTGAGCTGAAAGCGACAGCGGACGTCTGGACCCCAACAGCTGGACGCAGAGGGTTCTGCTCTGCATTATTGGGTACCCACCCTGGTACAACCAGCGAGTTCCACACTCCCGGATAGAAATTTATTCTTCATCCGGTGTGCATAAAGGATTTTCCAGCAAAAAAAAAACTAACGTTGACAAATGATTGCTCTCTCGTGCCCTCTTCCATTCCCTATTATAAGATTTAAATGCACAATACGCTTTTCTGCCTGGAAATGTGAATGATATATCAAACAACAGACAATCAGCGATAAAATATTACAATTTAAAAACATCTAATCTAATATCCTATCACATATAATCCATCAAAACAAATCGATAAAATTTATTAATTTTCACATTATGCATTTCACATGCCAAATTTTTATTCCTATTATTTGCAATCTAGCAGGTATTTTTACAATTGTACATAATTTGATTTCGTCCTATATTACTAAAGTCGCTCCTCTTGTTACTAAAGTCACGGACGTCGCATCTGTAATTTTGGCAAAAACTTTAGCGAATTTTGAATGAGAACTCCCTTCGTCGTGAAGAGAAAAAATAATTACACTGTAAAAGTTTTAATGGCAAGTTTTCGAGTAAACATTGTGCGCATTATAAACTTGGGAGAGGAAAATTTTGTGATTGGTATTTTATCGGATTTCTGAGATGGTTATTGCGGTTTTATATGTATTTTCATTTTAATGAACTACAAAGTAAAATACACTGTAGCCTAAAATGATGGAACTAAATGCATATACGAGTACCTATTTGTTTTATTAATGCTTTAGAAGACCTAAAAGAATAAATGAATTATAAAGAATTTAAAAGTTTTAATCGGAATTTCTTTACATGTTTGTGCACTGTTTTTAAAGGAAGTTAATGTAAAGAAAATCTACTATCATAGTTGTCAAACATTAATTTTTTTGTAACCATTGATTGTCTGCTCTACCAAAATTAATCCTATTTTAAAATAAGTGTAGGATTATCATAGTTGAGTAGGCTGGCGACGTCCAAAGATTTCTGGCGGCTAAAGAAAAACAATTGCTACTGGTTTATGACACGATACGTCCGACACAAATAGTTTTTTATGAAATATTGCATATAAAAGCACTAAGTGTAAGTGAAATTTTACATGTACCTGCCAAACAAAAAAATTGGAGTAATATGGACTATGATGAACGTTTTCTCCTCGCCTCGTGTGCAGGTCGACGGACAACTGACCTTGATACGAAGCAGTAAGTCGAAATTAGCTACTTCTTACACCGAAACGTTTGTTAATAGCATATGCATCGATAATAGACTTTCGTAATCTTTGGAATAAATGTGTGTTCTTATTGAAATTCAAAGTGCTCTTCTAAATACTTCCAAAAATCATTATCTCTCTATTTAGTATCGACAAAAGAAGATGTTAGTGACTCATATTGTGAAAGGTATGCTTAGATGGTTTGGGCATGTAGAGAGAATGAATGAAAGGAGACTGACAAAAAGGATTTATGAGTCAAGAGTGAATGCGAAAGTTGGAAGGGGAAGACCAAGGCGAACGTTCCTGGACCAAATCCAGGACATTTTAAATAAGGGCCAGGTCAAGAGTACTCTAAACCGACGAACTTGTATGAAAGGTTTAATGAGAATGAAAGAAGCGAAGGAGATATGCAAGGATCGTGGCAAGTGGAAGAATGTTGTCTCTGCCTACCTCTATGGGAATGAGGCGTGATGCTATGTATGTATGTAGTATCGACATAGTAATGACATTCGATGGTGACGTAAATGTATGTATATATGTAATTTTATTTCACATATATTTATGAATAACCTTTGCACTCTTAACTAAGTCTAAGGTTGTTTGGAAGAAACCGTTCTAAAGTGATAAGACCGCCTTTGCCTGGCATTGATTAACAGAGTTTAAGGCACCTTTTTAAATTTTATTTAAAAAGTGTGATGTACAATAAAGTCTAAATAAATAAAGTTCACAAATAACAAATATAACACACAAATACGCACTATAACAAATCACTTGCCACACCAAATATTTTTTGAGTCCTTTTAGTTTCGTTATACCAAATTGGGGCTGTATTTATTTTTAAGATGTGAATTAAAGTAACACTGCGGTGTAAATGTTGGAATTTCAACGCCACGTGCTCGCAATATTTCATCGCTATGTTTTTTTCAAACGCTTCCCGTAAATCAAGCGCTGAAATCGTTTTATTTGTTTGATTTAAGCTTGCGAGTCGCATATGTTTTTCATTATTCTGTATTATTTGCGTAATAGATTATATTTCTGCGAGATTTATTCTCAATTCTCGCGCATAATTGCTTATGGGTTCAGTAATCTATTGAGACAGAATCTAGTAGCGCGTGACTGAAACTTATAAATCAAGCGTTCAAAATGTTTTACTTTACGTTAAAAAACGAGCTTACATTTGTTTTTCATGATTATTTTCTTCCCATTTTTCTTTGTTATTTACGATAACATTTCGCCCATTTGTATTGCAGTTTCTATTATCATCAATATATAATTTATATTGTTTCATCAACACTTTTATTACCCAAAGGCATAAAGACATTTAACAAATGCTTTCATCCAAAATTAATTGATTTAACTCGTTTTGCGATTTAGGCTTTTTACGTCTAAAGTTCAATTCGGTGATAATCGAAAACAAGAATAATAAAGAAATTCTACATCAACCAATTGGATTGTTTGGATGAAAAATTACACAATACAAGGTTTTCAAAATTTTAGTTGGCAAAAACCAGAATAGTCTATATTTTGTGTTAATAACTCCTATCTCGGCAAATATTACACCATGGCACTGTTGATATCCACGTTTTTGAAACAGCCATCCTGTAAAGTTAGCTTATTTGAAGTCACAGTTCTTTTAAAGCAGTGATATCTCCAGACACCAGTAAACTACAACATATATGTAAAACCATTTGTAAAGGTGCTGCCACGCTGCTATTTAAAAATGTTTATAAACATTATCTAACAAACATTTGACCACGATGTTAAAAAACATTTTCATTTTAGTTAATATTATTAAATATTTGTGAACTAAATTGTTAGTAAACAATTTGTAAAATATAAATTTAACGGCGCACAGATTGTTAATCGGTTTACAATCGAATCGGACTTGACATTTTTTGAGGTTGACATAACACCGAGCGCTGGGGTGGCGGCCATTATAGGTTCGGATTTCATAGGGTGCGCACGCGCCCACGTGTTCTGGTGGAATGTTTTAAATCTAGTTATACTTTGTTAACTATCTAAAATTATAAGTGTTGATTTATTATAGTGAAATTAATAAATAAGGAACTAATTGTATCGTGGAATATTTTATTGAAATACCCGACGCTGATCTCCTCGTCCGATTACCCATATTATGGCAGACAAAATCTAAGATTATAACGCCTCATCCTGGCAGGATGCGCCTTTAAATTCATTTGTTATCATTTGTTTGTAAACATGTGTGCAGGTGACAGCAGGGTATGCGGAGAGACATTTCTATCAGTATAGGAGCACTGAAAACATGTAATAATTTCTAACATTTGAAAAGATTTAAAAATAATTTTAAACAGCAGTGTAGCACCACCACAATGAGCTAGAATACAATATTACATAATCCGAATAAAATATTGTATTTTAATTATTATCATTAAAGGTTACATTTGAACTCCTCGGTGGCGCAATAATGTTCGCTTCGCTAGCTACATTCCCGCCAGAAGATATTTAAGAAATTACATTGTGGCTAGGTAATCTCTCTTCAGTCGTGTCCGATTCCCGTCACATCGGACTATGAAAGTGAAGGAATAGAGAATGCACTTATGTACTATGGCTGCCAACCCGCTGTCTATGCTCTTAAAACCCCCTCTCTTATGAGGGAAGAGACCTGTGCCTAGCAGTGGGGCGTTATAAATTTTCTTTAAATTTGTTTGCCATCAATTTGCAAAAGGTCCGTTCCAACCTTTTCTTTCACATTTGTCTTGTGTGACTCTATTCTACATTCTATATAAATGAAACTGTCATATCAGCAGTAAATTTCTTTTCCTCATAATTTCATCAATCTTGAAGAATCATGCGTTTAACTCAACCTTTAAGTTGTAATTTTACTGAGCATAAAGTCAAACTTGATGTTTATAAAATATCTTGTTCGGCGTATTCTTTGTCATGCATTCCTCTCAAATAGGGATATCCGTACCTCAGCATGTTACCTTAACAAAGCCTTTACAAAGACCTTAACAAAGACAATAACTGACATTAGGACAGTAAAAGGTATGGTATGTAGTAGCCCACTAACGTCCCATTGCTGGGCACAGAACTCTTCACTCTTAGGACAGTAACAAAGGTTTAATTGCTAGTTTAAATAGTATTAGACTACCTTTAACTGTTATTTAAAATAGGAGTTTTATATAATTATCAAAGCCCGGTCTCAATAAGCTACAATACAACACAAAAGTCAAGGATGGCTGGATAAAGCCACTGCACCTACCACTTATCTCACCTATAAGGCAAATTAAAAAAGTAAATATATATATATATATGAAGTGGCAGTTTGACTACAGAAAATGCATTTTATACGTACTTACGTTATAAGCGTTTAAAACATTTTGTATAACAATACATCTCTCAATTTTATAACCAACTTTATAATTTTATTATTATAACATTGGCAAACTCAATCTTATACTAATAAAAACAGGGTCCAATATAAGGTTAGAATATAAGCCGATTTTATGGTGCTAGT
Organism: Elymnias hypermnestra; assembly: GCA_015832385.1. Classification (NCBI taxonomy): domain Eukaryota; kingdom Metazoa; phylum Arthropoda; class Insecta; order Lepidoptera; family Nymphalidae; genus Elymnias; species Elymnias hypermnestra. The sequence goes on along the minus strand of JACTOM010000194.1, from coordinate 4,770,982 downwards.
TAAGACGTCGATGCGATCTAGAACAGCTGTGGGTAGTTGGAAAATATTTATCTTTGTTAAGGATTCTATATTTACGACATTGACCGTAATTTAAAAATAGATTGTTGTTTCTTTGTGACCAAAATCTATATCTTAGTTTTACGGGAAGCGAGAGTTTGTCACTCATTTCTGAATCTCAAATAATTATTATTTTCTAGAATATATTGCAAGTGATGATCAAGGCATTTCTACATAAGTTAAGAATATTATTGACGCGAAAATTGACATTCTTTCACAGTTTACTACAGTATACAGTCTAATTTTTGTGGCTATATTTTTCGCTGACCGGGTATAAATTTCGGCCATTAATCCCGTCGTGAAAACTGTATTATCACGAATAATTATACTTAAAATATTAATATAACTATTAACACCTACCCTGCGTGGATTTAATTGCCTTTTTTATACCGACAGCCCAAGTTTAATATCAAAACTCTTCATAGAAATATAAAAGTAAAAATATTAATATTATAGTTCCATATAACTATCTCCTTTGTTGAAATTTACTTGCAGCATAGTAGTTCAATAGACAGACAAGAAACCCTATTAGCTTCCTGTAAATATGTATGCCATGACAAGACTATATTCCCAAATTTGAATCTGTAGTGTTACTGTTACCTTAGTATTAATTTCCTACTACAGCATCCTGGGAATATAGGGAAATCCGGATCGAATTGTTAAACAAAACCAGTGTTTCCTAACCTTTTTTAGGCCATGCCTGAAATTTTTATACCTCCCATACATTTTTTATTCTTTTTAGAAAAATCTTCGACGAAGTCCACTTTTTTATTCCCCCTGCTGGGCACATTCCTCACTCACTGAAGAGAGGGTTTTTAGAGTATAAACCTATCACGCTTTTCCACTGAGAGTTGGCAAGCTACAGGACCCTAATCTAATATATAAAATTCTCGTATCGGTGTTAGAAAATGAACTCCTCCGAAACGGTTTGACCGACTTTCGTAAATCTTAGCGGTTATATTCGGTTAGGGTGAAGAATCGGAAAACATCGATTTTTCATCCTCCTAAATATTAAGGGTGATAAATTTTTTTTTGGTTATTTTTTTATGGTGTGAATTAAAAAATACATACGACCCTAAATATTCACCTTTCTATCACCTACCCCTATTTTTTTATAGCGATAATAGTTATTATAAGGCAAGTCAACGTTTCCTGCTGGGTCAGCAAGTATATATTTACAGAAACAGGTGTTTTGTAAAAACCTGTTTAGAAAATTTTTACCTAGTAGTTTTCTCATAATCAGTTTGCGATATGTAAAATCGAGATGATTTTAAAATCGAATTATATCATCACAAAAAAGCCTGAAATTGGTTTGTTCTCTGTAATATCTGTTTACGCAAGTTAACATTTTAAATCCGATATTCGGTGCTTAAATACCGTAAGGAGATCGTCACCGTGTCGTCTATTGAAAAGAAACGTTATAACCTATTTTTCTTCATAATATCCACCTGTTGTCCTCCATTCGGGTAGGAAACACTACCCAAAATTTACGTTATATTAATTTTGAACCATACACATCACGCAATAAGACCAGTATTTTGCTACATCACGTATAAATATGGTGTATATTTTTATTTGTAAAACCACTATCACACATTAAGGCGTGTTTATTTATATCCCCTTTTTACTGTTAACGATATGAGCCATTGCGGTGGCTTAAAAAGGCGCGTCGACACTGTGAGTGAATACTTTTCTGTTCAAATGGCTACATTTAAAACTATATTTTACTCGCTATTCTAAATCATGGAATCTATTTCGTTAGTGGTTAAACATATTTCGATCGTATAAATTTACAGAAGTAAAATATATGTTTTGACGCCAATAAAATTTAAATATTCGATAACTATTTTACTAGAGTGACTTTCTCACTTTTTACGTAATTATAGCATTAAAAGTCAGTGCCTACAATTTTGATGGTTTGATACATTTTTTGCACAATTCATGACGCTGTAATTTAAAACACTTCTTACAAAAGCTACAAACAACGTCGTTGATAGCTTCAATATATGATACATATTTTTGTGTTGACAATTTAAATATATGCATATATTAATTTTATTATTCAAATTCAAGTATACACAGTTCGCCTAATCGCTGTTACTAACAACCAACCATAACCCAAGCGTTGAGAAATATACCGCCTAGTTCTATGACTCACACCATTCGCCTAACATGTTTATTTTTTATTATATTTTATTGTTATTAAGGTCATGAGAACGAAAGAACCGTTTTGTTACACTTTTACATAATTCCTCAGGAAAATATGGTTTGAAATAAGCAAGAAGAGTTTGAAGTGAAACATCTTCATAGGGGCGAAGGGTCGCCACGTCGCCTCTCTTTTTATTCGGTTCGGCGATCGGCCATTTCTCTCGCACCTACTTAAAGTGTAGTATACAGTGTTTTGTTGACTACAGGACACATGACTTGTGTCTTTCTTACACAAACAGAAAATCGTACACACTAACTCCCATAATATTTCACTACATCAATAATAATTAACATACTATACACATACACTACAAAGGTTTACTTTTGAGGTCATTATTTGGTTATTTAGTTTGTTTATTGTTAAGGAAACGCGATCTTGTCACAGGGGTGACATCAACTTTTACAAAAAGGGTGCAATAAGCCAAATTTGCTTATTAGCCAAATTGACCAATATAAAATAGAAAGAATGTTACAGGCGTAGTTAAAGTAATGATATAAATATTCTCTTTGCCACAAGAGGCGTAGGATGCGATTCATTTTAGGAAAAACTTAAGAAATTGTATTTTCTAATTTATCTAGGTCTGGACTGCTGGGAAGATAGATCGGTCATAGCAAGTTAACACTCTATAGAAAACGAAGTGCCCATAAGAAAAATTTCCGGTACGATTGCAGTGTGGAAAATATTCAGATATCATATCTTTTAATAGATTAGGGCGTCACCTACTTTAAGATTGTTTTCCAATCAGCTGAGATAACAGTCAAGCGCTTACCTTTAAACAATACAATCAATCTTGAAATAGGTAGTTTTACCTGAATTTTCCTAGTAAGCCTCAACGAACAATGGTACAAAGACCATACCTTCAATTACTGCTTTAGAAGAATAGTGATCCAACTTAGAAAACGCTAATTTCATACTAGAATCATTTGATATTCAAAAGAAATTTCTTAAATCAACCAATGACATAATGACATTTTGTGGAGCTGTGTCTCTAATTAAACACCAAGTTTAACTCAAACACAAATATCTAATCTGGTAAGAACGGATACATTTGAAACGTCGTTAATGTTTTCATATACACTAAATATAAATAATAATTGAAAAGGATATTCAACCATCGCCTGCACACCATTTTTCTTGAAAACTACAATCCTTTGCACTTGTCCATGTGGTGTGCTTATTGTGTGTATAACGTCCTGAAACAATAGAAACAAAGTGTTAAATATCAATGTTATAATAGTATGGATATTAATATCATTAATGTGGAAGGCTGTATGATATCGGTCACGACAAAAGAACTACACTGGTTTCTTTGTAATTTGGAATATAGATAGATTACTTCAACTAACGTAACTTTATTTATTTTTTTACACATTTTATTTCACAATGTAACTTGGCTTTATCTTGAAATTGCTATAGCCACGTGTCATGCAAGTGGCATTGTAGCAGCATTATTGTCTTGTAATTGTAACTTTACCCATGATGACGATGGTCAAGGACAGAAGTTAGGGTGTAGATAAATAAAACGAATGTATTTTAATATGTCTTAATTTTATATATGCATTGTTATCATATATCTTCAATCCTTGAAACATCATAGTCGTCGTTGTTTTCAAACAATTCGTCGTCGTCGTCGCTTCAACCGATGGACGTTCACTGCTGGATATAGGTCTCACGTAATGACCGCCACAAGGCCCGATCTTGCGCCGCCTGGCTCCAGCTGCTACCGGCGACCCTCTTTATATCATCAGTCCATCTTGTGGGGGGTCTGCCTACACTGCGCAGACCGGTGCGGGGTCGCCACTCCAGCACTTTCGGTTCCCAATATCCATCGGTCCTTCGGACTATATGCCCCGCCCATTGCCACTTCAGGTTCGCGATTCGTAGGGCAATGTCGGTGACTTTGGTTCTACTACGGATCTCTTCATTTCGAATTCGATCACGTAGAGAAACTCCGAGCATCCCTCTCCATAGCACGCTGAGTGATTCTGAGCTTCCGCATGAGGCCCATAGTCAGCGACCACGTTTCCGAACCGTAAGTCATCACTGGCAACACGCACTGTTCGAAGACTTTGGTCTTCAGGCACTGAGGATTATCGGACGAAAATATCTGGCGTAGTTTCCCGAACGCTGCCCAACCGAGTTGGATTCGGCGGTTGACCTCCTTCTCGAAATTGGACTTACCTAGCTGGACTATATGTCCCAGGTATGTGTACTCGTCTACAATTTCGAGAGCTGAGTTCTCAACGATGATTGGGTGTGGCGGTACATGGATATTAGAAATAATTTTCGTCTTATCCATGTTCATTTGTACAGCACATAAAAACATATAATATACAACCCTAAATTTTCACCTTCCTATCACCAACCCCTATTTTTGAATAGCGATAATAGTAATTATTTGGCAGCTTGTCTAATAAATAAAATTCTCGTGTTACGGTGTTAGAAGTTAAACTCCTCCGAAACGACTCGCCCGATTTTCGTGAATCGTGCAAATCGGCTAGGGTTTTTTCATCCCCCTAAATGTTAAGGGTGATCCACCCCTAATTTTTTATTTTAAAATTTCGACAAATTTTATTGTTTCTATTTTTTTATCATACAACATAAAAAATACATGCAACCTTAAATTTTCACCCCTCCACGATGAACCCATATGTTTTAACAGTGATAATAGTTATTATAGGGTCAGCTAGTACTTTATATATTTTTCGAATATTCAAAATTTTAAGTATTCAAACATTAAATAAATTTAATTATTTAATAACCTAAAGAAACTTCAAGGCAAGACCGGAATAATTACAAAACCCTCTAATTGTACATATTTATATTATCTACTAAATTGACATACAGTAAGGTGACGTATCAATTCAAGATATGCTTGCCTGAATGCGGTAGTCTTCTCAAACACACCTTTTTACTCTAGTTCTGAAATAAATTAGCGGGGAAATGTGAAATGATAAAATATACGTAATCCTGAATTGAATCTTCGTAGATTTGAGTCTATTTTTTTAATTAGATTTGGTATAATTTCTGTGATATAATGTAATATGATGCTGGCTATTACTTTAATGACCGCAGCTAAAGTTCACCTCCGAGGATATCTATTATAAGGTACTCAAATGTGTGGTGCGCTGCAGGCGATGAGAGCGCAGCCGAGATAAAAGAAAATGTTTCTCACATTTCCATTATAACTTTTAGTGGCGATCATAAACAGGGGAGTAATTTGCAGGATAGAAATCTATTTCTGTGGTAAGAGTACTTTTATATTTATTTTTAGTAAACCTAAAAAGGAAACTTTTAAAGCAAGCCACAGTACGTATTGGGAATGTACTCGTATAATTAGAAAAGATACTGAGTCAATTTTGCCTAATCAACTTTCGGAATACATACTGTTTTAGAATAATAAAAATTACTTCCGACAGTAGTAAGTAGTAGCCCATTAACGTCCCACTGCTGGGCACAAGCCTCCTTACTCCTAGGAGAGAGGGTTTATAGAGCATAGACTCACCACGCTGCTCCAGTGCGTATTGGCAGGCATAGTACACAAGTACACTCTCATACTCCGATGTGACGGGAATCCGATACGATCCGAGAGAGATCAGGCGCAGGACCGACGGCTTATCTTGCTCTCCAAGGCATGGGGGTGGATCATACCGCCAACGTCCCAACTTCGGGCAAATATTGAGTAAACCTTAATAGAAAACTTAATATGGATTTTTGAATTGACCCGACCCGGGATTCGAACCCAGGACCCCATGTCGAACATGCTAACTACTAGACCAATGACGCAGTCAATAAAGCAGAGCCAGATGTCTGTGTTCCGACAGTAGTATAAATTTAACACAATTTAGTCTTACTTCATATGATTTACGGATACACGTTAAAGTTTAAATTCAAGTAAGGTAAGCAACAATGTATAAATATCACACGACTGGACACTATAACTGACATAAAGTGTATCAAGACCTGCTCCACTAGACATAACCCAAATTGCTTTCGGTGTCTTCCAAGTTGTCTTTTGATTTTTATTTATGGTATTTGTAATTATAATAGTATGATCAATTGCACTTCCCCAGTTTCCTCATAGGTTACTATTTCTCAAGTTTTCTAGAGGAAATCTCTACAAGCGATAAGGCCGTATTTGTAAACTTTTTATCTAAACTTCGGTAAATTTCTTTGTTTTATATATATGTTGGCAAGCAGGCCAGGGAGATATAACACAAAAAATGAAAAAAAATATTCTGAACCAAGCGTTAACGTTACCTGATTAATAATGTTTTAATGTGTCCTAATTGTGCATTGCAATCATGTTAAGCCGAACTGTCCAAATTATACAGAGTTTAACTGTCCAAACTTGGTAATACTCGGTGCATTCTCAGTCTTGCAGTTCGTGACACTTTGCTTCTACCACAGATAATTTCTCATCTGGTTTAGAATCTGGAGGTTTCGGAACAGTTGAAACATTCCGCATACAAGTATCGTATATGCTATATCTGGTAAGTTTTGTAACTACTCCGTTGTATACCATTATTAAAAGAGAAATTACCCAACGACATTCAGATCTATATTTAAAAATTAAAATTCGTCTTGTTTATATTTATACAATTCTGAAACTTTAGATTTCCGAGACTTTAGACTTTAGACTTCCGAGATAGAGGGAGGGAAAAAGGAAGATTTGTTACGAATTTAATTAATTTAATTGTCATTAAAGTATTAAAAGTGTCGAAAACTAATACAAATAATACTTCATTGAAATTTCAAATGAGGAATTGTAAATAAATATGCCAAGTGTTTCATTGTCAAAATTTGAAGTTATTTTGTTTTTTAATGTAAAATTTAGAAACGAGAATTTATGATTTTTTTTTTAATTATATGAAAAATAGTATATCAAACTATGCATCAAATCGCATACGCGTGATAGGTGTCACGCAGATGTGATATATCAAAGTATATCACATCTGCGTGACGCTAATCACGCGTTTCATCAATAAAAATTTTACTCTCATGCGCCTAAAGAAGTTTCATTTCAAAATAATATTTTTATAAAAAATATCGACGTTTTTTTTTTGAGGAAAAGTCTAACAAAGTGACCTTTTACGAAGAACGACAGGTTTTTACTATTGCATATAGTTAAGCTCTTATAATTTTATAGAATTGACGTTTTGACGTCAATTTCACTATTTTAGTCAAACTCCGGTGACGAATGTAAATAACTATTAAAAATTACAAATATTTATATATAAGCGATACGCTGTTGAATAGGATCGTTTTTATAAGAGAAATAAAACTGAAGTAATTGTCGGCAGCACATGTTCGCCCGCCCCCGAAAAGGAATTTTATTAAAAACCTCCGTAACGTCAGACGCAAATGTTATTGGGTCGGCTTCAATTCCTACAAGTGGCTGCTCTCTAGCCTCCATTTACACTATAACTGAATATTATCATAAACTTCTTTTGTTCTCCTTTGAATATTAAAAATGTTTATCCATGACCTATAACATAATGTACCTTGGATCGAATTTCCATCACGGCAGCCAATCTCATACAGAGATTAGACATATGCTGATACAGTACAGAGCAATAAGTGTATGCTCAAACACCCATACACTCCCTCTAATATGCATATGTAATAAATCTCTACTAAACACTTCTTGTAAGCTCAGATAACGCTAAATCTATCGATATTAAAGTACAGAAGCAAATGATACTGCATAAGCTTTATAAGCTCTACGCATAAGTTCGTTTAGAACTTACTAATTCAACAAAATTAGTGTAACTATTTAAGGATAGCCGAAAAAATTTGATATAAAAAGTGTAGCTTTCTTTTAACTTTTACTATGCATTCGTTTTACTATGCAATAGATTAGGAAAAAATGACAAAGGTATTTATATGGATGAAGGATTCAACACCGTGGTTAGAAAAAAAACTAATAGCTTTTTATTATTCCTTGCACTAAAACTCTTAAAAGCAGTCTCAACAATAACGCGAAAACGAATCCGTTGAAAAATAAATAAAATAAAATGTTGCTCTATTTTACAATCGTCTATTAGATTATTATAAAATAATCAATATGCACAAAATTGCACTTCTCAAGTATATTTAAAAAATGCATATGAATTGAACTTCAGCATACATTTCAAAGTAAACGCACTCGAACAGTACGCTGAGAAATATAAATAAACACACGTCTGTCTGTCAATTGAAATCAAACAGTACATAAGATTTGTAAATATAATTCAATTTATGCACAGGAATGAGGAAAATCCATTACCAATAATAATATTAGCACAATAACATTCGGATTTTGTTTCCCACACATTATAGAAAGAATTGCTGACACATAAAAATATTTGATCCTGCGATCACCTAAAATTCTAGGAAACCTCTTGCGAATGAAATAATCATCTCTTGTGAATTTTCTAATTATACCAATGAAAATTGTCACTTTAACTGATTCCTAAATCGTAATACTATAGAAATCTTTAATAATAAGCCACCAAATTAGTTATTTAATATTGGTTGAGCGTTGTGCTCTGAATAAAATCGTAATTTAAGTATTCATATTATATCCTGTTTTACCCAATGAAACAAACCTCATCTAAATATTCATATAGCCACAAAAAGCTTGATAATAAATTATGCTTATCAAACATTCAATTATTTAAAGCATAACGGAATATTCGCAATTAAAAACGGAACGCTCATAATATATGCGAATTTTGTTGGATGTTTATTTATATTTGTTTTTCAATTCTTGCTTTTTGTTTACATTTTCATAACTTGTTGAAATTGACAATCGTCAATTTATTAAAAAAAATTAAATAAAAAAAAATATACTTATAGTTGATGTTACTACAAATATATAAATTATATAGTGCCATCTATTGAAAGTACACGTAATATGTGTTAAGATTTTTTCTATGTAATGAGATTAAAAAGATCGATTTAGTTAGCGTAGACATTGATTCATATTATAAAAAAACTAAAATAATACCTAAAGCCTCTTAAGAAACTTTGGGATTCTAATTTTAAATTTATTTCAAAACAATGATGTATTAACTCATATCAGTTATTTGGAGGAGAGACCAAAAGTCAATCTTGAAAGTTCTAATGCAACACGACGATAACTTTGGTCACTCTGCGTTGCAAGAATCAGAGGGACTTATAAGAATAACAACATAAACAAAAGAAAACCTAAAAAAATAAGGAATTTCCTTAGTTCGAAACAGACACAGGAGATCAAAGAAAACGGTAAGCCGATAAATGGCTTTGTAGCGACGGGAAAAAAAATTCTATAGAAATTAAATTAGAATATACTAAAAGACAATTTATTAATATAAGGTCATACATAGCATCACGCCTCATTCCGATAGGGGTAGGCAGAGACAACATCCTTCCACTTGCCACGATCATTGCATATCTCCTTCGCTTTTTTCATTCTCATTAAACCTTTCAAACAAATTCGTTGGTTTGAAGTACTCTTGACTTGGCCCTTATTTAAAATGTCCTGGATTTGGTCCAGGAACGTTCGCCTTGGTCTTCCCCTTCCAACTTTCGCATTCACGCTTGACACATTAATCCTTTTTGTTAGTCTCCTTTCATTCATTCTCTCTACATGCCCAAACCATCTAAGCATACCTTTCTCAATTTTAGTCACTACGTCTTCTTTTATACCATAACGTTCTCTTATCACACTATTTCTTACTCTGTCGCTCAGTTTTAATCCACTCATGCTTCTCAACGCTCTCATCTCTACCGCATTTATTTTACTTTTGTGATTCTTCTGCCATACCCAACTTTCACTACCATACATAAGTGTTGGCACCAACACTCCAGCATGCACTGCCAGTCTAGCCCTTTGAGACACCATCTGGCTATTCATAAAAGCATGCAGAGCACCATTTACCATATTCCCTGCATTCACTCTCCTTTCGATATCACTTTCACATGTTCCATCTTTTGTAAATTTAGATCCCAAGTATACAAATTCTTTCACCTCTTCCACTTGTTCCCCATCTATCAAAATATTGCCATTCATCATAGATTCATCTCGTTCAAAAAGCATAACTTTCGTTTTGTTTACATTCACTTTCATTCCTTTCCCTTTCAAAGCTTCATTCATAATATTTAGCATCTCCTGAAGCTCGTTAGCGGATGACGCAAGTATTACTTGATCATCAGCGTAGAGTAAACATTTGATGAGTAATTCATTCATTCTTAACCCATACATACTTTCTTTTAAATCTGTCAAACATTTATCCATGAATAGGTTGAACAGCCATGGTGGCGCAAAACATCCCTGTCGCACACCTCTTTCGACAGGAAACCACTCCGTCTACGCTCCGTTTATTCTGACACAAGCACTAGAACCCTCATAGAGAGACTTCAACACTTGGATCAGACAACCGCTCACCCCATACGTAGATAATGTTGCCCACAGCTCATTCCTCACCACTCAATCGTAGTTATAATAATTTAAAATATTCGTAGATGATTATCTCTGATAGAATAGGGTAGAAAACAATAATAAAACGACGATAAAACGAAATGATTAAGTGATAACTTTTTAGGACCAGGCCAAAAACTTTACTAGTAAATGACAAAACTAATTATTCTATATTTATAATTAAGACTAAAAATTAAAAGAAGTGAAATCAGTAACATGAAGTGGTATGCATCTCTTAAGAGTCAGCAAGGAAACCTCTACAAATATCCAAAATATATTAAAATATAGGTAAGCAATTACAAATCAAAACGACGTTATTTATTTTTTTACTAACTCTCCACGTCCAATCCCACGAGAACACCGCGGGGCAACCGGTGACGGTGCCAAATTGATTCGTTTCCACAAATTATATTTATAAACCTTGTAATCATAATTTACAGAGGATTCAAGATAAAAAGTAAAATTTTACATATCACAAATTGTACAAAAAATGTATATTAATTAGAGTATAATAAGTGAAATCTTATTAAACCTAATATATGGTAATTGCTCAGATAAAATTCTATTATTATAAAAAGTATACGTATCCGCATTAAGTATAATAAAAAAGGATTTAAAATACTGTCACTACTAACAAAGATTATTTGCGAATATTTTACATGCTTTTAATTAAGGCCATCCCATGTGATTATGTTTTTTTTTAAATAGCTTTCATAACATGTTTAGAATACGGTAGTAAAGGGATTTTTTGAAAATTGGAAGTCGTTTTAAAGATAAAACAGGTAGAAGAAAGAAGTCCGAAGCGCTGAGTTGGCAGTTGGGATCCGGGACTATTTTGTTTACACCTGGCCCCCCTTTTATTTATATATACGTTTTTTAAACAATCTAGGATTGATCAATCATGACTCAATAGCTGAAAAATCTGATTTAATAGAGTTTCAAGAAGAAGAGAGAGAAATACTCTAAGGTCCAGGCATCGCCGATTGAAGGTGAGTTGAGATTTCATAGTTTTAAATGGACTTGAAACTTTAAACGCGTTTGTCTGAAAGCTATGTTTTTCAAACTTTCCTCCATCGCATCTCAAAAACGCTTTGACTGAATGACTTGAAATTTATACGGCACACTCAACGTAAACGCATGGAATGAACTATTATCAATCGAAAATTTCCAAAATTGTCGCACAATTCGCAACTTTTATTTCAAATGTCTACCAAAAATCAAATTTTTTGTATATTCACTTGACACAGTAAAAAAGTTCATTACTTGCACTTGGGCTTACAGATTAAAAAGCCGATTTTTTTTGCTTCAGATAAGCCAATCAGCCGGAATCGTGGAAAAAGTGCGAGCTCAAATTTTAGAGGCGGGGTTGTTCAGAACGCTCTAACTCAAATTTTACATAACAAATTTAGCTTAAAATTTATATTTATACTATCGAAATATATGTTAATAAATGATAATAAACTTAAAGCTCTATTAATTTACTGGTTGTAGAAAAAAAATTCTATAACATCCCCAAAAAACAGGTCGTCACATGGGATGACCCCCTTTAAAGGTTCTTGCCATTTTACTGAATATATTTTATTAGTCAGTACTTTGGTTATTGTATTTAAGCAGATTATATTTAACTCGTAAACTAGCCGACGCTTAGTTTTAACCGCCCGAATTAAACTTAAGAAGAAGGTATGACTGTATAAACAATTTTTACACTAAATGACACAAAGTTTTCACTCACATATTTCACAATTTGCTTAGAATCCACAAAGTCTTAATATGGCCACACGTCAAGTGAGTGAATATTTGCCTCCTAACTAAATTTGTGTGTTTAGGATATCACAAAACTCATCGATTACTATAAAACAATACACCAGATTAACTCGCAATTAAAGTTACGAAAATAAAGATATATCCTCATTCCTACGAGCTTACAATTACATTACAATAATAAATTACCCGTAAAACTCTTCAAAATTTATACATATTTTTCGGAGAATAGCAAGAAGAAACAGGTAATATTTGAAATTGTTTTTTGATATAAGTATCACGTACTAATTCATATGTTGGCTTTAAAAAAAAACTTATTATTTATTTCTAGTTTTTTAAATCTCATGCTCTGTTCAGGATTGGATTTGATGAGTACTTACTCTTTTCTGGTAATCTCATTCTTTTTTAAATTTCCTCCACCAAATTGAAGCAACGGTTCGCAAGGCTGTATAACATTGAATTATTAAATGGAGCCTCGATTACAAAAACTCGCGGAGGTTGAATTAATATTGCATGCAGGAGAATGGACTTTAGGGTACCTCTGGCTGTACTGGAACAAAGCAAATTACAGACCGTATCAAACTCGAAAAAAGGGCCCGAAAACAATTTGTATCGGTAGGAATTTAGGAAAGCGTGTACAATGGTTACTTGAGAATAATTTAATCAATAGATTTTATGGGTTTATTGGTGTTTATTTATTTATAAAAGGTTCAACAACATACGGTTTACATATTTTATAAAAAGGATCAAATTATAATACGACTTGGTTTTTATATAATTTAGTGGATGGAAAAGTAAACAAAAATATCTCAATCTTATGTATACGATTACTAATTGCGAGCCATTATAGTCCAAGGGCAAAACTCGTGTAATTTTATTCAAAGACTTTGGTTTAAATATTGGCCAGATAATACTGAACTACTCTATAAAATAAATTGTTTCTAATTGCTGTTTCAATCTTGAATTGTGACTTTCTATGATGAACATCGTGAGAAAACCTATATGTTTCGGGAGCAATTATGGGATGAACAGTCTGCAAGTAGAGGAGTGTAGTGGGTCTAAGTTGTAAAAACCTTCTCTCCTATGGGTCAGATAGCACGTTCTCAGCATTGGGACATTCATAGGCTGCTACTTAACCTAACTTTTTTTACTCCTCTAATAGCTGGCTAATGTAATAATTGTATATTATTTGCCAACGGCGTTCTTTCTCGCTTCTACATGGTGTTAAAATGAAATTTGTTATGCTAGAGGGAAGACACATTCACATCGTTCCTTCTGTAAAGTAGTCATATTTTAATTAAGACAATACATAAGCAAGCGTTGCAAACACATTATTTGAGGGAAATTCATGCTCCGCGATTCAAATTCAAGCACAGATGTTACTGCGGAGTATGCGACTTGGGTTTATGCATTTATTTAATTAAAACGTCAACAGGGGAGATTTTAAACTCTGAAAATGTAGAAGATAAATACATAGATTTAAATACTGATTTTTACTCTTTGTATAAAATTTAATTCGTATTTTTTTTTAGGATCGTCCGTTGTTTTCACAACAACACACGAGTCCAGGGGATCAAGCATAAATATTAAGTATGTTATAAAATATAGTGTCGAGGAGCTGTCATGGCCAAAATCTGTCTACTCTACGTCTAATTCTTTTATGTGTCACAACGCCCACAATCATCTTTCGGCATACTACACTAAAACGCCACGTTTTCATATTGAAAATTAGATTTTCTAAATATGAAGTTTTCATACATTGTTGGTTTATTAAGCTGTGTCATCAAAAAGACGATAGAGTAGTAAAAGATAAGCCGATTCAAAGTTATAACCTTATTTGACGACAGAAAATAAGCTTTAAAACTTACAAAATCAAACCGTCGTACCTTAGGGGCTCTGCCGCTTACTAACAAATTCAATTCAATCCAACGATTTACGAGAGAATTATTGAAAAGTAGCTTTCGTAGCAGCAGAGTCTACAAGTGGTCACTTATTTTACAAAGAATTTGGATAAAACAGGAATTGTATTCATCGGTTTGCCTGTTTAAAATTGATAGCTTTCATCGCACCAATTTTCCCATTGATTTAGTAGTAAGAATACTCAATATTTTAACGCCCGGGATCCCAAAATCTCACCGGAGCAAAATAATTAAAACAGCCACGGATATATTCCTTTATAAATAGCTAGTTTTATAAAATTTTGAGGGTAAAAACTAAGGGTTATAACTTCATCTAATTATGGTGATTTTATAGTCAAGATGGTAACTCACTAATCTGGAAAGAGGTTATTTATCTCTTTTGGGCTTTTACACAACAACCTACTGGCACGCACTCTTTTTGCTTGGGGACACGTGTTTGCTGCTGATCTGGTAACGACAAAATTAACGAATTTATAGTAGACGAGTCTTTTAGATAGTAAGTATAGCAGCCTAATAACATTCCACTGCAAGTCAAGTGTTGTCATTCATAGTAGAAATAGTTTTTAGAAAATAGACCTACTACGATGATGCTCGACTGTGTGTTAGCAGGCTACACATACTCTAGAATTACTCACAGTACATTAAAAAGAACGATGATGGATTGGAAACTACAATAAAGCATGTAAGTTTCTTTTTGTAAAGAGAAATTTAAAAGTGCTCGCTCATGATTCGATCCTGTGATTTCTCTAAACGAGAATCCACGCGTCTTACCACTGGGACTGCATGGAATTTTGTTGGCGATGATTTTAAGTTTAAACTTTACACGTTTACTTATAATAACATAGTCAATACAAAGGACAGCGATATATAAATTAAGTAGTGCCACTCCAATTCACTTCCATTGTGACGGCTACCTACTTTAATAGAGTTTTTATGACCGTTCATATATCACTCCAGAATAAACACAGCGACAGTTCAATGAATATTTTGCAAATGTGAATTGATTTACGATTGTAGATTACTTATAAAGGTTTATAAACAAAATTGTACTTGGCTTTTTATATAGATTTAATGAAGAGATTTCATTTTGAAAATCAAGTAATATAAAAAGCCATTTTTCAAAATCTATATCTAATCTTTCTACTTGAGCTTTTAATTGCAGCGATATAGTTGTTATCGTAAAATAAATTTAATTAATGTGTTAATATATGAAAAATCTATATTAACACTTAAGTCGATGAATAAAGAATACTTTGTGTAATATACTTGATGTAATTTAACATCTATATCATTAACAAGCCAAGTAGGCGGAACAGTAGGTTGGTACATCAGACATCTCAACATTTTGGCCTTATAATTTCAAACAAACAGCCAAGGATTGCCTTTGGGGCAAGTTAGAAATGTCGTAATGAAATTAAATATTTATAATATTATGTTGACATTATGAGATGAAACGAGATATTTCATGTCGTTAATAACGTGAATTATTAACATTTGTCAGATATGAAGTTATTTATTACGCAGATTAATTGAGTTATACGCCAATAATTTTAGCGAGAAGTAGAAGAGAAACAATTCCGTAACAAATTGCGTTCAATTATTATACAAAAAAATATGTAGTCCTATACTTTTTTTATGTAATTATAAAAATAATATTTGAAAAGGTAAAGGCGCAAATATTTATAGCTTTTGAACACCAAAATATTAAAAGACAACCTTGCGTACTAATTGATATTTTAAAAGCCTTAGTCCATTTCTTTAAAAAAAAAAAACAATGTACAATACCGGCGCTGTTTATTAGAGAGTGATATATGACAGGCTATAAACTATTCAAAATGTTAGGCATGACAGGGGCCTAGTATTTTGAGCAGCACTGGGCGGGATTTAATGAAATCGGGAACATGGCAAGTTCACGGGAGAAATGATTTAATATTTCATTTAAAAATCAATTTAAAAGTCAGAAAGCACATTACGGTATATTGATGTATATGATACATCGGTATGTATCTATGATAGTCTAGTGTTACGAGTGAATTTTCGTTTAGAGAAATCGTCGGTTCGAATCCAGAGCATGCACCATTTAAGTTTCTCCAAATAAAAATGAAACTTTTGTATTTGATTATTGTTTCCAATACTTTTCGGTGAGATCGTCGGAAATCACCGTTAGGATTCCTGCATATCCCGGGAGAAATTCTGCGATACGTGTTGCCTGCCAATCCGCAATGGAGCACCTTGATTAGTCTATGCTCTAAAAATCCCTCTCCTGAGTGAGAAGACCAGTGCGCAGTAGTGGGGCGTTATTGGACTGTTTTAAAAAAACAGTTTTGAAACTCAACAGCATTAGAATATTGGGTTGAATCAATATTTGTTTTGTATATTACAGATTGAAATAGAGTTTGTTCGAATCTGAAAATATTAATTGTTGAGCTATAAAAATTTATGAGCAGCTAAAGCATACCATTAATCTACCTAGCAAATTTTTTAAGTGTCTCTATAATTTATTAAGACAAAGTTCTTAAGAACATCGCGGGCAACACATGTTGCTCCCGTGTCACAATATGTCACTAACATGCACTCCATACTAAATCATTGCTTGAAGAACAGATGTTAAGTGTCTCAAAGATTTAATTTACAGCTTCCCAAATAAAAGATCATACAAAGTTGAACATTCAAATGATTAAAATAGAGTTCAAGATTACAAAACTTTTAATTCACATTCGGAAAGTAATATTCTTGAAAAATTATAATGTTCACGTTAAACACTTACCTATGACATATGTGTTTTTTTAAGTAAATCAATTAATTATTACTAAAGCCAGATAAGTAATGCTCATTTATTTGTTCATTTCTTGCACGAAGTATTCTTTTTCAATTCCTACTTGACTACGATACTTGCTGTTAATTGCATTTCAAACGTTAATTAATTAGATTAATTTTGCGAAAAATTGTATAGCACTTTTTATTGAAAACTGTAGTAAAAAGTTTAAAGGTATTTTTCTATGTAATTTTTTTTAACATTTCGTACTAGACGGCATAAGAATTTACTTTATTTTTTTATTAATTGTTACAATTAAATTACCGAGACCTTTGTGCTTCTTAGATATTAGCACTTGGTGCCTCTACTATAGTTTATATAATTGGGAATGTTCCCAGAAACTGTTTTATTTGATTTGATCGTACGATCTGTCGCACTTTGTATGCGTTCAAAGAACTTCCACTGACAGCATTTTCTACCTTCTATATCCTAAAGAATTTCATAGAATAAAATATCCTTATACTAAAAATTTTGCAAGAAGATTTGAAGATCTTGATTCTGCCAATCCTATAATACAGCATTCATAGTGTCAAAAGCTTCAACAACTTTGGCCTATAATATTAAGTCATTCTAATTTTTGAAAAGGCCATCTCCTCGCTTGCAGAGTTCGTGGTTTCGATTCCCGATACGATAAATTTAGGAAAATTATTTGTCTAATTCTGGACTTCGACTGTGCCTTGCCACCATCAAAAACTGACTCCGATGCTATGTGGAAACCATAAGAGGTAAACTACTTCTTACCAGGTGAACGCCCTTCCCACTTAAAATGTATCATCACTGAGTATCGGGTGAAATTACATTCAAGCGCTTATCTGTCAGCAATATAATAAAACTTATTTCATTTAAAACGATGATGATCATTTAAATGCTGTTTGACTAAACTTACTATCTTGATTATCCGTTTTTGTGTATATATATAAAAAAATAAGTAAGACGATCTATACAACATATTCTTGTAAACTATCCGCAATTAATTCGAAATCTGACAAAGTGACTCTTTTGAAAGTTTTTGGCGCTGTTCTGTCCTATTATTTATTTTAGTTTGCTTCTTTACATAATAAAGTTGTCTGGAAGAGATTGCTTGTAGCAATAAGACCGCCTTTGCACACTATATTATAGTAATAAGTATCTTAGTTTATATGTCTTTTTATTTTTATCTTGTGTGCAATAAAGGGTTTTCTCTCTCTTTCTCTCGTTTTTCTTAATAAGTACAAATATTGTAACAAAATAAATGCTGTGAAAATGGCAGAGATAGATTAAACAAAATATAAAACTTTCAATCTTTTTTCACATTTTCCGTTTCATGTTACGTCACAACTCCTCTAAGAGTCTCAAGCAAAGGAGCGTTGTTTCCTCCGTAGTATGGGATTACCCGTTAAAGGGGTGTCTCAGTTATTTGTATGAAATCTCGGATAAAGCTACAAATAATAAAGTAACCATTGTTGTATTAATCATTGATGGTACAAGTTACAATTTGCAAGGTAAACTAAACGGTACTTTACCTTTCATCTACCAAGAAACATTATATGAAAAGACAAAATAAGAGAGATGTAAATTGTTATACGCAATCGGAAGACAAAATACACAGACCGTCTTACGTATGAGATAGCGAAAGAAAAATAAATTTAAATGTATTTCAGAGAATGGTATGCAACAAAATATTGACAAATGCATGACTATAAAATTTGCAAAAAAAAAGAGACAGTGAACTTCATTTATCACGTAGACGTAGATGTTGTCCGTGATTTGAGAGTCAACTTAGGCAGTAAACTTTCTTTTCGCTGTCATTACGACGCAATTATAGCAAAGGTTTCCGAACTAGCAGGTTTCATTTCGCCACAAATGAGGTTGTTTCAAGATCCGAACCTTGCCTTTGTGATTTATTACTCACTTGTGTGAAGTATCTTGGAATACTGTAGCCCAGTTTATACCCCATGCTATAGCGTTCATTGCGGCAGGGTAGAACGTGTTCAAAAACGCTTTCTCTACTACTTATCACATCATAACAACAGATGTCGTGAATTGAAATCAAACGATTCACGTCTAAAACATTACAATTTACTATCTTTAAAAAATAGACGAAAAATGTTAGACATGATCCAGGATATTAAAATTTTAAACGGTAATGTTGTTTTTCGAGAGATCTTACAACGTCTACAATTTGTCGTACAAACGTAGCCCAACACGCAATCGTGAACCGTACTTGCTCTCTGCTAAACGCATACAATTGTGACATGCTTTCGTTTCCTTTGGTCTCCTTGAAATTATATGTCAAAAATCTTAACGTTTAGTTTTAAGACTAATTTTAAATTTTAGGGTAAGTTGACGTCTACTTCACCCAAGCTGTTTTCACTTCAAGTAGGTAACAATCCCGCACAGGACATTTAATGAATGAATTAATTCTTGCCAGTTTAGTGACCCAATAAAAAAGAAAAAGAAAACGCGAAATAACAATTTTAAATATTTTAAAAGAATTTAAACGTACATCCAACCAGTTATGAAAAAAAAAATGTTTCGTTGCCATTTTGTGATCAATTTTATAAACTAGAAAGCAAAAATCTTTTTTGCTAAAAAAATTGGAACTGGTGATGTCTTTAAGATAGACCAGTAGCCATCAATTGT
Organism: Elymnias hypermnestra; assembly: GCA_015832385.1. NCBI lineage: Eukaryota > Metazoa > Arthropoda > Insecta > Lepidoptera > Nymphalidae > Elymnias > Elymnias hypermnestra. The sequence goes on along the minus strand of JACTOM010000194.1, from coordinate 4,751,156 downwards.
AGCTTGTAAATAGGAAGTATCTATAAATATCCAGAGAAGTGGGCACTCTAGTCAACTTTATATTGCAATGCCCAAGGAAAGTGGACTTTGCAGAAACACACCGTGCAAGACTCAATTTGCGATATGTAGTTAGAATACTAGAGTAAAGCTTCTTTTCAAAAAGAATCCGTTTTCGTTTGAATCACTAGAAAATTACTTATTGGACCTTGTTTTCTTATTCCTTTTGTAGTATGTGTTGAGAACAATATTCTTTGCAACTGGAGTAAAAACACTGTGTAATATGTTTCTGTTTTGTATTTATTTTGGTATTATTAAAATTGAATATTATGTTTTATGTAAGCGTCTGCCAACTCTCTTCTTAGTAACCTGCGAAAGTCTAAAACGTATTCTAGTAATACAAATTGCAAAACTAAGAAGTCACGATGGCTCGCTTATTACGAATATAGAATCAATGTGTAATGTCTATAAGTGTAATCTCTATCTACTTATTTTATTAAATTGTATAGTGAATTGTTATAAACATATTCTGGAATGTGTATTATATATATTATATTAATAGACTAAAAGTTTAAGTAATATCTGCCTGTCAACGTGTTTTAGTTTATAATCTTAAATGATATCTTTAAATACCACTGCCATAAAGTAAACATGATTCTTTTTGTTTCCGATGGAACGATTAATTTATTAGACATAATCTCTGGAATTAAATTCAAGTCTCATAATAATAAATACTTCTGGCGAACCCATCATTCCCCTCAGAGAGATAACGTCGTAGCAATTACGCTAATTAATATTTTCATTACAGTTATCAAACATACTTTCAGAGTTATCACCGGTTTGATAATATACCACTGTTTAGTTTATTTTTTTAAATTCAATATAGTTGTTGCTTAACATATAGAAACAAACATATCGTTGCTTTGGAAGAATAGTGTTTAAATTGTTAAATACTAAAAATAAATCATAATAACACTATCAATTTTCCCGATTTCAACACGAGTTCCTAGCACAATAACATACAGTCTATTCTGGATTCTATTGTGTCTTGGGCTAAAATTACAAAAAAAAATCGTGTGATGATTAATCCAAAACTACATAATGGATTTATCTATTACGGACAATCCAGATGAAGACAAATAACAAAATCATATTACCTACATTTGCTGTGCCTGGAACGGTACCCAGGATAGAAGCAAATAGTTACAACATTGCATTGAACATGAAGCAGTAAATCAAAGCACAGTAGTTTAATAAGCAATACAGCGTAACTTTCCATTGTCGTAGTCTCAATGCCGCAAGTTCAGGAAGCCCACAGCGGTCGCCAGTTTCCGTCGAAAGCGACCAGTTTACACAGTATCCGGACACTGATGAACTTGATCGTGGTAAAAAAAGTTAGTAGCCTTCTTTCTCATGGACTATGGAGGTTGAGAAAAATTTGCGCTTTCCATGGCTTTGGAAGAATAGCGACACAATTAAAAATTGCTATTTTTAATGAAAAATTATATGAAAATTTTAAAAGAATGTTTTAACTATACAATCCACCAATGATCTAACTACATTATGTGGTGCCAAATCGGAATTTTCGCCGATTTGAAGAGGAGTTTATGACACACGAAAACATAGAATTTTATGGAGTTTTTAGAAGACTGGTGACAAAAATAAAGAAGCTACTTTTATTGTGTCGTTTGTGCACTTTATGCAAGTCATTTAAAAACGAAATTAAACCACTCAGTAAGCTTCCTTGTCCAGTTACCGTATTTAATTTAAATATGTTACGTTGCCGTATGTATTCAGTTGAATTGATGATGTCATATTTTATTGAGTTATATTATTGTCCTTGAGGTTTTTGTGAGCTAATAATGTAATATAATGTATTTAAATGCATAATGCACATATTTATTTAAGTGTGCAATAAGGTGTGTATTTACAACAAAAATATGATATCACGTTTTCATTTATGTTAATTACAACGTGATAATATATGACAGTTTTCCGGTATCGGAATTATTTGTCAATATTATACTCAATTTCTCATGGATTTAGTTTCTAATCGCAACCAATACTTTTCAGCTACAAACAAAGACACATGAGATTTACTTTACAGACACGAACTCCTTACTCTGTCTCTTCACATAGATCATAAAATGTTTTAACTTTAAGACTGTATTCAAAAGACATTTTTTTCAATTGCTATTATAAATTCATTGTTAAAATTTTCAGTCGTTAATTAAATACATTTTATACATCCATTCAACTTAATACTTGGGTGACTCTTGATATTAGTCTCTTGAGATTAGCCTATTTCAAATATTAGTTCGTTAAATAATTGTCATTCCAAAAAAATATATTGGGACATTTACTGAAAGCTTACTGTAAATGTTTCCATAAAATGACTTTAATAAGTTCTTGCTAAGTGACGTACTTGATATATTTTTTTATTTATATTACTTGTTATGTTTATCTCGTTAATGTAATAAGGTTATAGCTGATCGTTTAAACGTACCGCCTTAGATGCGGATTCCTCGAGCAACAGAACACATCTAGGGTTTCCCTCAAGGTGGCCGAGTTAAGAAATTGTATTAATTCTCGGACGTCCTATATTTCAACTGAAGATTAGTACAAGCTTGTGACTATGTCAATATTGAATAGTCAACATATTTAATGAAGCTTTTTAAAGGTTAATATTGTCCCCCCAACATTCCAGAAAATAGTTAATCGTGACAATCCGGTTGTATGTTCGTTTAAAAAGATATGCATTTTAGTATCCATGCGATGTAGGTAATTAATTTTTATAACTGATGAGGAAATAATTCGTTTGGGATTTGTGTTAAACCATACTAATGACTAGAGGGAAAGATTATAAACGATGGGAGCCGATAGTAAAAGAAGGGATAGCTAAGTACAGAAATAATGAGAGAAAGAGATAAGTACAGATATAGATATATATAAAACCTAAAAAAAATGTTTCTACCTATGTCTGTTCGACTTTGAAACTATCCAACTGTGATGCTCTAAATCGGTTTCATTAGGTTACCGGTTTTATACAAGTAAGCACACTAGCTTGTTTATTCATTTGAAAATTAGCATTGAAACATGTACATATGAACAGATTTTCTATTGTTCTAAAGGATTGAAAACAAAGTGGATATCGAAGGACATTACTACACTACCCACAAAACTATGATAAGTTAATAAAGACATTCTTTATTAAAATAAACATATAATATAATATATTTATTTGTACAACACAAAAAAATATTCATCCGTATTTCATGTCCCTTATGACAGAAATCATAAGGTATGGAATCGAACGTGGGACCGGTTCACGTGATCTATTTGTGTCATTCTCTAATATTGTACGAGTCAACACTAAATGATGAACGTTTCAACGCGTGACTTTGATACGTCACCACATCTGATGATTAATGGGCGGTTTTTCTAATACTGACGACGACGGCACACTTTTGATCTATTTTTTAAATTATTTAACAAGCCTAGACAATTTTCTTTCAGCGCTAATGAAAAAACATTGTATCTAGGCTATTGCATGCCTGGTATGGTCAACCGTAAATAATTTCAAAATAAAGTATGAACTAACAATCATGCAATAAAAATCTACTTAAATTTGAATATACATCATACATCGAATATAACTGGAAATTTTAAACTTATTTATAAAAACATTTACATAAAATAAATCGGGTCAGGATTTTTGTCGTCAGTGGACTCCGAATCTACTTAACCGATATTGATGACATTTTTATTTGTAATTAAAAAAAAACAATTGAATCTTTTTTAAAATGGAGAAATCGTTAAGTAGGAGATCTTTTTTTATTGCTGACAGTTTAGCGTTTGACAGTGATCTCATCTCAGTGATGATACAGTCTAAGATGAAAGTGTGCTAATCTGGAAAGAGGCGTTATACCTCAAACGGTTTCTACATTGCATCGTATCGGAACACAAATCTCTTTGTTTGGCGATACGTTTTGCTGGTAACTAGCCACGGTCAAAGCCTTCCACCAGTCAGTTTTGCTATCAATTTCAGTTATACAAGCTTCAGATATTGTAGATTGCGCCGTTCATTTAAGTGTACACAGACGAAGTTGCATGGGTCAGATAGTAATTATAAAAATCTAAAATAATTTAAAAACAATTCTTCTGGAAGAATTTACGCTTCATAAAAATCCTAATTTCTGATGACGTACACTTAAGAAAAATTATGTTTTCTATTTCTGACAGTCCGTCACAGCTTGTTTATTGAGCGAATACGAGCACTCAAATGTTACTCAACAAATATTATTCCAACCCGCGGTGGTTTATTTCCGTCACTCGGGAAAAACTGACACACCGGTCAATGGGAGTAAAATAATATCGCATTTTTCTCGCACTTATGCAATTCACGGCTTCTTATTATAACGGTAATATTAAAAAACAAATTGAACAAAACACCTAAGCCATCTAACACGAATTTCTTACACTCATTATATAGAAACAAACCTTTACATTTTATACATGCGCTTTCATAATATGCCGCTGTACAATTTTTCAAAAATAAATTTATTTAATTAATCAACATTTGTATAACAAAAACTGTATTAAGATCATGTGTTGTAGTTGATGACACATGATCTTAATACATACATTTAAAATGAGTATTTAAAGTTGAGCAGATAAATAAAAAAACCATTTTATTAACGATTGTAGTAAAAAAAATTTGCTCAATTTTTGTTATGAAAGCGTTATTGTGAAATAATTTAAACTTTAAATAAAAACTAGAAGAAACGATGCTCTTCACACAATCGGAGATCAAAAGAAGACTTACAGTGAAGTCAAAAAACCTTGCTAGTTGTAAATTTCTGCAAATATGCAAGTAGTTCAGTCGATTTCTGAGCAATAAAAAATATGGCATCGACAGTATAAACTTTTATTAGAAAATAGAAACATTTCACATTACATTTTCATTATGAAATATTTCAACATTTGTAATATTTAAACGAAAAACTGTCCTATTCAGGTGACGATTGTTATTGTTGATATAAACAAATAAGTATCGTCATTTTATAGTTCAACCCTTATTTTACCTAAAGTATATAAATATGAAAACTTATTTTCTATGCCCCCAATATCAAATGAAGTCGTACAAGAGTACAAATGAAACGGTCCATCAAAAAATTATTGGCATATGATAATACATTGAGCTCTATATTTTAGAGAACATACTCGTATATTGACTATTATAATAAAATAAAACATATAAATTTTATGATGTAATTAATTCCGAGTTTAATTATTTATTAGTGATATAAAATATATATAGGACGCAAAATTATCTTTAATAATTTTTTAACGCAATGCTTTTTTCTATACACATATAATTACTAATATTCGTTATAAAACCCGCTTTTAAGAAATCCGTATTAAACATGTTTTAAAAATAAATTATACTTTCACACATTTAAAATGGTTTGATATTTTTTTTATGTCATGCCCTAAAACTTTTAGTGAAATGGAAACAAAACTAAGCATATTATTAATATGAAACGCGATATCGGATATTTTCTGTCAACCGTTTTACAAAACGTGATGTGAATGGCGGGTTTTAATCCTTAATCCGGATGGGACTCGTGACAAAGAGCGAAGAGTCACTTTACACCTGCGCTTTTTTCACTTAAAACACTCGCGTTGTAGAGTGTTTACGTGAAAGAAATCTTTTACAAACAATTGAAAGAGATATTTGTCGTGCAATTTTCACCAATTTTGTTTCCTTACACTTGCTAACGCCAAGCTTTCGCCCTCTCTTAAACGTATTTGTAAAAGTACCAATATCTTTACTAACCAATTATAATAAAAATTAGACAACGTGACAATTTTACGATTGTGTATAAATAAAAACTGGCAGGGAAAATTTAGGAAATTGCATTTTCTATCTAGATTGAACTGGTAACCATGGTTAGTTTCCACACTATCAGTAAATACGTGAATTAAAGCTAATGAGCGACCTGGTAAGGTAAATTACCTCTTACCAAGGTAATCCCGCTGTCAAGATCAAATCAAAAACGATAATATGCGCATAAAAGTGAAAAAAAATAAATCTTACAAAACACGTTAATACAGTGAGATGAAAAACACATCGTTACCCAACCGACGTTATAATCGCTTATATGTTTAACTTTCATGTTATTTCAAAACAGGATCTTGCGGTTATCCACAAGTGGGGTGAAAGGTGCTCCCTCTTAATTATAGACAGTGAAAGGTTTAAACTAAACGTTTAAATTAAATGGACTAACGGACCCCCAGCAACCCTTATGAATATTTTAATTAGCAACATTAGGCGAAAAGGGTGCAGTTTTGCCTCATGATTGTTTCGAGTTTAAAGTTTAAATTGCGCCTATAGCATTTTAAATAATGCTTATGTATGAGAAGATAGAAAATTACTTTGTAATTGCTAAATTTATTAAGTGAACTAAATAGATATGATGTCTTGAATACTTCTCAGTAATCATGGTCACGCGTAGAAATCTTTATAAATATAAATATTTAAACGATGCCATAAAAGTCCACATAATATGACGAAATCTAGATAAGTGGAATCAGAAGGGATATTTTTATAAATAAAGTGTTTTTATTTCATCAGTTCTACAAATTGGCTAGTCAACATGACAATTATCTAGTTTATAGTAGGTCCCACTATGAAAGGAATTTGACTGTCCAAACTTGATGAATCGTACTATATAATCTTCTAATATCTAAATTTCAGTCAGGGGGTACACATCTTTGTCTATTTGTCCGATAGTCATAGTATGGTACACGGGTATGCGATCCCGGCTCCCCGAGCTATTACTGAATCTTCTCAGTCTTCCGAGTCAGTAATATCCTACTACCTTATATTTTCCTTTCTCTTCCTTACAAAGTTCCTATCTTTTTGACCCGTTCCCCCCTTTTATTCCATTTTCCTACCCACTTCCTGCCAGTCCAAGGTGTACCGTGCCGAGGGACTCATGGCTAGGGGCATTTGCCTAGTCGCAAGCGGTGGCCCTGGGACCGGGCGAACCCAGAAATAGGCTAGCCTTATTCTGGCATGCGGGGCTCTGCCAGAATGGACCTATGTTCCCTTGCTACCTGTCTCTTATACACATT
>JACTOM010000194.1:4720781-4743780 GCA_015832385.1 Elymnias hypermnestra | reverse complement strand
GAAAGTTGGGTATGGCAGAAGAATCACAAAAGTAAAATAAATGCGGTAGAGATGAGAGCGTTGAGAAGCATGAGTGGATTAAAACTGAGTGACAGAGTGAGAAATAGTGTGATAAGAGAACGTTGTGGTATAAAAGAAGACGTAGTGACTAAAATTGAAAAAGGTATGCTTAGATGGTTTGGGCATGTAGAGAGAATGAATGAAAGGAGACTGACAAAAAGGATTTATGAGTCAAGAGTGAATGCGAAAGTTGGAAGGGGAAGACCAAGGCGAACGTTCCTGGACCAAATCCAGGACATTTTAAATAACGGCCAGGTCAAGAGTACTCTAAACCGACGAACTTGTATGAAAGGTTTAATGAGAATGAAAGAAGCGAAGGAGATATGCAAGGATCGTGGCAAGTGGAAGGACGTGGTCTCTGCCTACCCCTATGGGAATGAGGCGTGATGCTATGTATGTATGTATGTACCTGCAACTATCGACTGCTATGTCAGACAAGATGTAAACTATCAGTCAGCGATATATTGCTATAAAAACCGTAGCTCTGCTTCAAATAGTTAGTTCTGGTAATTAGTCGAATTACTGTCCAAGACTACGGACCTGGATTCTGCCTATCGGTCTGGACAAGTAATAAGGTTAATATCCTGACCATATAGTTGCCGATAGACCTTTTGAAGGTCTTCGCAAGTCGCGGAATAAAGTGACTCTAGTTAACTGTCAAAGTTATGAGTATTTTACATATAACCAGAGTAGTGTTTCCTTTTATAAAAACCGAGGGCCCGAGACTAACAGTTAAATATACTAATTAAACAATTGAATTCGTGAAACAAGTTTCACTTTTATGATTCATTAATTAGCAGTCCCTGACGAACAAAATCGTAATAGGAAAATGAGAATTTTAATGGAGCAAATAAATACTGTACATCTTGAAAGCCATCAAGACCAAAAAGAAGAGAAGATACTTTTATCAAATATAGGTAATATTTTGTTGCAATAGATTTTTACTAAATTATTATTATAAATTTTCTTTATCAGTAAGAAAATTGTAAAAATGTCCATTACTGACATAAGCTATGGAAATAATTAACGCAAACTAACTATATTATTATAGTATTCGATTGTATATTACTATATATTACTATAGTATTCAATTGTAATCACAAATCTGTGTTCATCGTTCATTGAGATATTTGTTCTATGGTAACTATAAATGAACTTTCTAGTCATAAAATGACATTGTAATCATATACGATGATACAACTGACTTTAAAATTACGGTAAACATAAATTACATGCTTATTCGATGATCATTTTTAGGTCAGCAGCAAAATTTTATGGTATGTATAAGGTAATAGCCGCTTAATTTAAAATATTAACTTTTGAGATTTGGAATAGGTTTGTGTGTTATTGATCGGGTAAATTTTTCACTTCTGTTATCTGTTGAAAAACATAAAGATCATTTTTGAATGGACAAATCCAAAGGTATTCATCCCCTGAACATAAAAATGTCTCAATAATTGTAATAGGGTGTATAGATACCGAATATTTAATAAAGCCGATTCTATCGTAATAGGGATTACCATAGTGTTCGTCGCGGACTGCGAATTAGTCTAAATCAATTAATTATGAAATTTATTAAGGCCAATATGAAACTTTATTCATACTTTTTATTGCTTTAACAATACACGATATCTATTCGACGGAAACTTGTTAAGTAGATTTCAAAAATTTCAACTTACTTTAGCGTTTGACTGTACTATCACAATATTGTAAATGATGATACAGACTAAGATGATAGCGTACTGATTTGGACAGAAATAATTTACCTCTTAATAGTTTACAACATTGTACTAGAAGACAAATTGATTTGCTTTTCGGCAATTATTTGCTCTAGAGTCTAGACAAATCATAATTTATAGATTTTAAAATTTGAAGCGAGTACTGACATTTTGACAAGTACTCGCTTGGCTTGCAAAGGTAGAGCGAATTTAATTGGATTGGAAATTGCATTTTCTAATTTGCCTAAGTCTGACCTGGTGGCAGGCTTCGGCCGTGGCTAGTTACCACCCTACCAGCAAAGATCAACCAATCAGAGTTTTGTGTTCCGGTACAATGCTGAAACCGTATGAGGTGAATTGCCTCTTACAAGATTAGTGCACTTCCATATTTGACTGTAATATCACTTCCTATCGGCTGTGATCGCAGTCATGCACTAACCTGTTAGCAATAAAATACATACGATATACAACGTGGAATACATAAAAACACATTCCTATCCATCGAAAAACAAACTAAATAAACTATTTTCCATAGAAATTGCATCTTTCAATAAAGGCATAAGTTATTTAAAACTCTTTCTTTTCTCGGGATTTATGTAGAGTGTACTCGTTGTAACAATGCAATACAAAACATAATCATTTCCTATTTAAAACAGTGATATGTTCTAACAGTTTTAAAACCTACAACTTATAAAAAAATCTATTTGAACTAGAACAGATGAATAAAAATATTTAATTTCACATTTGAACGTGACACATAAATAAATCAAATCAAATCAAATCAAAATATCAAGTAGGCATATTACAGCACTTTTGAATCGTCAAATTTTTTTTTATTTTTTTTATAAATAAATGAGGAGTGTGTATATTAAATTATTTATTTTGTTAAAGACTACTTTATTTCTTCTTTTATATATGAATATACAATGTGAACATTTAGCATGAGTTAATGAAAAAACAGAAGGCCAAAACAATAGATGAAATGCTATACACAATTCCGAAACAAAGTATTCTTAATGTTTAAGCTAGTGGAAACCTAGTTCTACGAATGAAAAGCCACGTTGGGCAGTATCATCTATTACTGTGATACGTTGTGATCTATTCCGGATAAACGCGCGTAAGCCTTTAAAGTGGGGTTTGCACCAGTGATGTGTGATTTCACCTAACAGTGTGTAATTTTCTCACAGGATCCAAAGCGAGGGCTATTTTGTAATTTATACTTCAAACGTGGTGCGTCGGCCAGCGTGCGGTGGCGATATTAAGGCCGATTACACAGAAACGGTTTTAATTTAAGCCGATATCGTTTTAAATCGAAATACTTAATATATAATTTCGTGCATGAAATCCATGTACCGATTCAGAGTGCTACCCTGAAATACATTTTGCTGTTGGAATTATTATTTGGAAATTCTAATTATTTAACAAATTAGCAGTAGGACTGAAAACTCTTTATTGTATATATATAGTGTAAATCAGTTAAATATTTTGTCTTGTTTTCTTAATGTTTCATAAAGAGTGTACTAGAGAAAGTCGTTCAATTTTATATTTTATAAAGATGGATGAAGGACAATGAGCGCAGTGTAATGCGGCTCTTTCGTTCTATTAACTTTAATATGTCGATATCGAGAAAGTATAAAGTTTTAACCAATATTTTCTTATATAATGTATTCCATATTACTCGCTTGCTAGGTTAGAAAAACAAAAGATGAATTCCGTTTTAAATATGAATTAGTAATTTAAAAGAGACGTCTTAATGTATTGTGTCTATCTAAACAAAATTTTATAATAGTAAAATATAACGTGTACTATAAAATTTTACGCGTGTATTACTTCCGCAGGAATTTTACTTTAACGCTTTCATGTAACTTACCATGAGTTAGTGTCGGAATCTTATTATTCCAACAATAATCACGACAGGCGATTTTTACACACGCACGTATCCCACGCAATAGTTTGTAGTTATGAATATTTTTTCATAATAACTCAATCTTACAAATGATTTATGTCTACCACCTAACGTGTCATTTTAATTTCCATTTGATTGAATATTTACCAGCAACCAATTCATAAGACACACAAATTTTAAACTTAATGTATAAAATCACCATTTCCCCTAAATAACCTTAACATTAAAAAATATCTAACATAAAGAACATTTAGCTTTTTAAAATAATTTCCAAAGGTTTGTTAAAGTTTATGAGTTATTTGTAGATTTAGGTTTTTTCGTGAAATGTATGTGTGCTCTATAAATATAATAAATAAACAAACGTCATTAGGCTACAAATCGAATAATGTGTAAAAAAGCAATATTCTTTTATTTAAAAAGTCAAGGGCGAATAACATAACGCCAACAAAAGTCAATTCATAGGGCACCTTAGCGGTTCGCGGCAATGCCGGCGCTTAATTTTTAATGCCTACCCTCGAGCAACACTCGACCCTTCCACGTATACGGGGGTTGATAAATAAACCAAAGCGAGTGCAGATTTTTAAATTACTAGCCATTTGAAAAGTGCATAAAATTTAAATATCAAAGGGGGAAAATCTTTGAAAAGCTAACCGTTTCAATTTTCAAGTGGGGGCAATATAAAAAGTTAGATTACATTCACGTTCTATATTAAAAAGTAGCTTGTAGACCGAACTAAAACGGCATAATGCTATAATTTTTTATTACTATATATATGTTTTTATAACAATTTGATAATCCGCGAAGATTTGTAACTTGAAAATTTATATGGGCTATTTTGAAGACATGCCACGATTGTTGTTAAAGAGCTTGGTTATCTCCTTAAATTAATCATTTTCGTAAAAAGGCTAGTAAAAAAGCTGCATGTTTCACAGACTATCATTCTGAATTTTACATGTACAAATACGTATATAAAATATGCAAGTAAAATACGATAACTGACTCATGTTCTCATCAAGAGATCTACAAAACTATTCGTCCGATTGACTTGAAGTTTTTTATTTATAATCTTTTCGCGGGGTAAACACTGTCACGAAACCGGGCACTACTCGAGAAACAGCAAATTAGCGTTATTTCTCACGGATATACTGTGTTGCAGAGAATTGCGGATTTGTAATGTATTTGGGGTTTGTAATGTTGCCCCTCTAAGGAGTAGCTAAAGATGGTGAATTATGAACTCTTTGGCGACAGTATTTTTTTTTGCAGGAACACTTAAAAATTATTATAAAGATTTCCACGCGCTGAGTCGCGACCGAGCGAAGCGCTCGAGTGTTTTTCCATCTGGTTTGAAATAGCTTTCAGTAACAAAAGCGGCTCGTTTGAAATTCATAAGCCGCGCTAAGTCTCGACCGCTTTCGGTTTTATTCAGGGACATCTTTACCATAGTAATGCACAGTGGTAAACATGCATTTATTGTATATTTCATATGCTTTCTAATTGTTAACATTTTTAGTTTTCACGGGTTATTAGATACACAATTGCAAAATTTTGTTCAGATCAAATAGGGTTGCCATGAAAAATGTGCCTTCTACGATAGTTATACGAATAATCCCAAAATATGCGTCCAAATGCTTTTGAGGTCTCAAATCGTCTCATCGTCATCATCTCAACCGATGGTGTCCATTTCTGGACATAGGTCTCCTCTAAGAATTTCCATAATACACAATGCGTGTGTGCGATTTGTAACCATTGGCTTCCGGCAACCAATTTTTTTTGGCAGATATGTTAGCGTTTGTCTGCGATCACATTTGATGATTCAATCTAACATGGAAGCGCGCTAATCTAGTAAGAGGTGATTTTCCTCTTATTAGTTCTACACAGCATCGTACCTGAATACAAATATCTTTACTTGGCGGTAAGTCTATGTGGGTATGGTGGTAACTTTCCACGGCTGAAATCTGCCGCGAGTCCAGACTCAGGCAAATAAGAAAATGCCATTTCTTAAAATTGGCTCACCGGGGATCGAGCCCAGGACCTCTATTAACACAGCGAGTACTCGCACAACTGCACCAGAGAGGCCGTATAATTAAAAAATTAATAAATACAATTCAAGAACTGTGAATCAAAACATCCTTTAAGTTGTGCTCTGTACTTGGTCTAAAAAATTAACATAAAATAAGGTGAATGGCAATAAGAGGTACAGTATTCTATAAACGATCTTACCAAAACAGAACTTATGACATCGAAGTACACTTACCTGTAATAAAGAAAAAACGAATTTATTATTGACATTGTTTTATATATTTAAAAAGTATTTCACTTTTTTGTGTACCTTCTATAATATTGTAGAACATTTTTATGTTCTATCATCAATACTTTCTACCGCGCACACGATGTCAGATTTTTTGGTTTACACCTTGGTTTACCTTAAATTTTTATTAAGGAGGCTTGTTTATTTTATTTTATTTTTTTGAGAAAGAAATATAACCTATATCGCTCAGTGAAAATGCAGCTTATTTATGGTGAAAAATTTTTGGAAATTGGTCCAGTAGTTTTTGTGTGAAAACCTTACAAACATACATATATACAAAAATATATATGTTTATCTTTATAATATTAGTATAGATAATATGAAAAAATCTTTTCAATCCCCTTGTCATTAAGCATGAACTTAAACACATTGCATAGATTACATGAGCTTTCAATTACTTTAATAAAAAATAGAAACGATTCTAAACTTTTACTTAAATTATATTAGATAGATAGATTATTCTATATAGTAACCCAATTTTAACAATTACATTATTCATATTACACAATAAGAGACAAAGGAGCCCAATATCCAATAATATAAAATATATAAATGAAATTATATATATTATATATATATATATAAATATATGTGTCGGAGTGCAAGAGTCTATGGATCGCTAGTCCGTGTGTAATAGTCTGTGGAACGCTGGCGCCATCTTTGTATCGGCGTGGGGACAGAGTCAATAAGTGGCAGTCCGGCCCGTCTCTCGGGAGTTCTCGAGTGGCGGTCGGCCGGAGTGGTCGACTATTGAAACTGTCGCGTTCCTAGCTATTAGTGTTAATGAGTTTGTGTAAATTGATATCGGGAACATTAAGTGATTGAACATTATAATCCGAGTTAATTAATAAAGTGTTTGATTGCACCAACATTACCCACGAACGCCCACAGAATAAGAAATTAAATAATGGATCCAATTAATAACGATGTCGGCGGAGAACCCTACGCCCCTGTGCTTTATGCTTCTCCGTTCTCTCTTATTCTCCGACATATATATATATATATATATATATATGCATATGCATATTGATGTCACTTTTATAAAGAATAAATGAAATAGTGTTTAGCATACAAAGGACTGAAAAGCATCTAAAATAACTTTTAAAAGACATATAAACTTTAAAGTAGCTATTTAAAAAGGCTGCGATTTCCAGTCGCTTCTTTTATATTCTGTGCGTTACTTTAAAATTGCCGGATTCTAGACGGCTTAGGAATCTTAGGGTTTCTTTGTATGCAAAAGCGACCCAGTTATTACGTTGCCGGGCTACTTATCCCTCTTTGTGATTATAAAGAGATTCTGGAATTTCCATTACAGGATTGCTACGAGAACACTAATACTTTTTAATAATTTCCAGTTCTAATGTATTATATTTCCTTAATTATAGTTTAGATAAAATATTTATAGACCTCCCTTATTTGTAGAAAGATTTTTTCTTGTCAAAATTTCGATATTCTAAAGTAGCAGCCTAATTAGGTCTCACGGTTGGGCACAGGTTTACTGGGGCATTGGAAAGAGGGTTCTTACAGCATAGACCCAATATGCTGCTCCAATGCGGGTTGCCAGGCTTCATATATCCCAGGAGTGTGCAGATTTTCTCATGATGATTTTCTTCACCGAAAAGCACAATGACGAATTATAAACAACGACATTAATTGTGGGGCCTGGGCTAGTATTCGAAACTGAGATTTTAACGAGAATCCACATGTGAATCCGTTGTGCCAACAAGGCTCTCTTCTAAAGTAAATGATTCGAATTGAGGCATAATGAATAAATTGCATAATTGAAACTTTAAACCAGGGATAAGAGAGAACATATAATTCTTTAAAGTAACTTTGTTAACATTATTGCAAAGCGTTAAATTCCCACTGTTGGGAAAAACTTTCTCACTATCCCTTCACAATGTAAACAACATTTTGTATTATTTAAATATGATCTTACCTGATAGTCTAAAATTGTAGTGCGCTAAATCGAAGAGATGTAATTTACGCTTAATGCTTGTCGGCCTTCCTTAGGGTAATAATTAGCAAGTCAAGAAAAATAAGAAATTACAATGTCCTAAATTTGCCCTGCCAGGGACTCTCATAGCGAAACTTATTACCCCAGAAAATCCTTACTTTATAAAGAGAAATTAATGCTAGAACGATGTCTGCCGTGGGTAATTAATCGAAATTTGTATAGAAGCATTTCTATAATTGATCACGAAGTGTTAGGTAAGAAACTTATGATTAATAACCCCGGATGTTTCCGATGACTGATTCATTAATTATTAGCGACATGAATTAAAGGGACCATGAATCCCTATCCGTGGTACATCGACTGTTTGTAAATTTGTGCCCTAAAGAATTCTACTGATCAAATTAATGATTATGGATAATATTCGTCACTACAAGAAAGTGTGTAATATTAATCTGATAAACAGAGCACTTTGTATCGATTACAATAAATATCAACTCACGACTAACATGAAAGTTATAGTATTTGGTAAAAATTTACAATATTTATGTCACGATAATTAAGTGACAAACTTACTCACGTCACTGTAACCACATTTCGTTTCACTATTATTGGAAGAGTTAAATGTTATCAACTTACTGTATTTTTTTATTTGCTTAAAGGTGTTAAGTTAAAGTCACATAGCTGTTACAATATTTTAAAATAAATACAACACAGTACAAAATTATCAATTGAATATAAAAAAGTATGCTATATTTCCTGAAAGCTGACTGTGATCTTGACTTGATGGTGTGTGACGATGGTAATGTAAGTAAGGTAAGTAGCAGCCCATTAACGTCCCACGGCTGGGCACAGGCCTCCTCACTGATAGGAGGGAGGGTTGTTAGAGTATAGAACCACCACGCTACTCGACTCCGGTTTGGCAGGCATAGTACACTCTCTATTCCTGTACTCTCGTAGTCCGATGTGACGGCAATCCGACACGATGGGAGAAAAATCAGATGCAGGACCGACGGCATAACGTGCTCCCCGAAGCACGGGGGTAGATCATACCGCCACCTTCCCAACTTCGAGGAAATATTCAGAAAATCTTATTAGAAAACACAATATCGATTTTTGAATTCGCCCGAACCGGGATTCGAAACCAGGACCTCATGACTGTGACCGAACATGCTACCAATGAGGCCAGTCAGAGACGACGGTAAGTGATGATGTAAACTAATTAGGTAACTTATCTATTAATGGTTTATATAAAATATCGAATTTTATTATAGTTAGAGAGGAAAATATTCACGGCGCAAGCCACACCAATTCATACGTAGATAAATCAGAAAATACAATTTCCTATATTTGTCTAGCACTGAAATTTGAAGACAGTACTCACACATTTTTCCCAGCGAGGTTGTTAAATGCCAATGACATGGCTAATATTGTATGTTAATAAAATAAATGAAACGCAATCGGACCCGGATATTGTGATCAGAAGCACATGGTCTGGCAATCCACATGCAAGTGCTTTGCCGGGTTAATATTTTATTTCTGGCTTACAAAGAACCAATGTGATTACTTGTGAATACTTGATGATTTCACGTTCGCCTCGATTAGGGTTACATGAAACGATGGTGTTAATAAATAACGCGAACGGCCGTATTTATGTTTCAAAAGCGCGCATTGTTAGTAGTGGAAAACATTAAGCTTAAAGGTTACATTATACCTTTCTATAATAAGCTTCCAGAAGCCGTTCGAGACGTATGATTTAATTTATTTGAAATGTTTATAGATCATACTATAATTAAATTTATTACTTAAGACATTCAAAGCGCGGCAGTGAATAAATTGATCAAACTTTAAAAAAAGAAATTGTTTTGGTAATGATACAAAAGGATGTTCGACCTAATTTATTGCGGGTTCTTCTCAGAATAGAGCATTTAAGAAACCTCGTGGCTAATGATTTTAACTCGTTCTTTAATATCATTGTTTCTGCAGATAAAAAAGTACTGTCACTTGAGTTGTTTTTCTGAATAATATCCGATTAGATTTTCATTCACCTATAATTAAGAGTTTATTTTGTAAGATGCGAAATTCAGGCTTTTTGGAATATAACATGAGCAGGATTAACCATTCATGTATTCAAATAATAATGACGCATCGTTTTATCAGCTTAGTCAGACATAAAATATAACACCAGCATCCGGAAATGTCCCAGCTAGTTGTCGATCCTTGGCATCCACACAGACAATACTTTTTATTTCTCCCGGCATACAACGTTTGACTTCTAGTGTTATTTCGATGTAGAAGTCATAGCTGACAGCGATTTAATAAGTTTTGATATTGATTATCAATATTAGTCGAGAATAGTCTTTTGGATTTACTTTAGGTCTATGAATATTAGATTAACAACCAAAAACAGCATTATCAAAATCAGATATATAAAGAGTAATTAGTTAATATTCTATCCTTAATACATGATTAGAATTTAACAGTAACAAATGTAAAACAAAAACTTTAAAAATCAATTTAAAAAACAACTTCAATATAACGCAATTTAATCTCGTACTCGTATATGTTTCCGTCAGACAATTTATCACGAATCTCAGACTGTATGCAAAAATAACATCAATTGGTTGATTGTTATTCCTGACGACTGACTGTCCTAGGATTAACATTAATTAACTGCTCATTGCTAAAGTATTGAGTGCAGCTGTTTAATTTATTAGGTCTAATTACATGTTTTATTTTAGGGCTACAGGATTTATGGCTATTGGCAAAGCTGTTTCAAATAAAACCCACTAGCCTTTAAGACGAAAAATTTGCACTATGTTTAGAAAATTGAATTCAGATCGTAATAAATAATATTAACCCACTTATATTAACATAAAGAATGGATGTAGAATTTGGTTTGTTGCTTTTTAATGATATGGTTGGAATAGTTTAGCAAAATTAATAAGTTTTAAAAAAATAATATACAGCAATATGTTTTATTTATTTTGAATTGAAATACTTGTTGCATGTATTTAAAAAAATATCCTTCCGTCCTTTATATAAACATTATGTCAAAGACATTGAATATTGTACCAGGCAAAGAATTAGAAAAAAATTTAATCATTTTTGAATTTATTTTTGGTAGGAGATCACGAGTAGCCTGCCCATTGTTACTTTATTAGAGGGCTAAGAAAATTATACGTTTTCTTTTATTTTTATTTCGTCGCTCCCCTGTAACTTGGACCAATTGCAGTCTGGTGTTCGTGGCGGCAAAAATAGTATCGCCCGTTTAATTGTTGTTCCTTTGTACTGGATCGATGCTTGTGCTAAGCTCCATATAAATTAACTGCTTATCCTGAGGGCATTCCGTTCCGCTCTTTTATCTTTTATGCTTGAGGTTATTGTTTTCCACTCGTTTCGTATGCGATTGCTTGTTGTACTTTTTGTTACTTTAACAAATATATTCTTAGCAGCAAGAGTAATTCACAGTCTTATTATATTCGCAATAGATATGCTTCAAGCAATACTTTAATTAAATATTTCAAGATATGTCACCAATCCTTAAACTTTCGTAATTTATATAAAATCAATTTAATTTGAAAATTTTATTTCAATAATCTTTTTGGTAACATCACGTGGTAATAATAAGTACCGGAAACGTGTACGAATGTTGACTTAACTGGACAAAAAGAAATATTAATAAGAAACTTGAAACTACTTTTGCATTACTTTGTAATATTTAGTAAACAGAAGGCTGTGATACACGAATGTAAGCTTATTTGGTTTTTGTAACATTGTGTTTGATTGATGTTGTGTTCTTTATGTGATAATAAATAAAAAAAATGAATAATAATATTATTATGGACGCTTCTCTACAAAAGATTAAAAGCATTAAAAATATTTTTCATACAAAATATTAATTTATAAAACATAGTAAGCATTCTCGTGACCACAGTTGCTCTACAACGACGTCCACCACGTATCTGATGATACATGGAGTAAAATAAGTTACGTTTTCAATTCTTACTATCAGTTCGCAGTCTCTCCACTTTTGCGAATTTTGTAAAATTATTAAATTTTCAATTATTAATAATAATACATATTTTATAAACTGAAATGAATAACATTTGTTGTCAATAAATATTTTTCAAATATAAATTCATCAATTCAATTAATTTTAAAATTCAACGATTAATGGGTATCCGTTTCTGCGACAAAACTGCACAGGGCCATCCATTTATTGAAAGCTCACGTAAAATGTTTATAGATTATTTTATATATTACGAGTTTACGATGTTCGTGCTTGATGGCCACAGAATTGACCATGATTTTTATTATATTACTCGTTATCTGGAAGTTTTCATAGGGGACAGAAATTCTAAGAATGTAAATTTTGTAATGAGCGATATTTTTACGTAAATATTCTTGATGGTAATTTTTATAATAACACGGCCGTATATGATTTAATAACTCAAGAGATATAATCCCAAAGGGTACTTTACTCGTAATGAGAAGAAGCCTTGAGACAATAATGTTAGACGGAGGTGTGACACATTCATTGCAAACAAAATGCTACGCAACTTCGTGGCACAAGGAAGCGTCGCATTCTCGCCGCACTACACTGAATAACTGTCGTACTTATTAAGGTTCGCAAGGCATGGGCGCAAGCGATTTTATATAATAACATCTACTAGCACTGGTTATGAAAAAGTGAGCGAGATGAAAATACTCGATAATATAAAAAAATCTTAATAGGCGTTTAAAACACTGTAATTAAAATATCTAGACAAGTTTAATGAAACTCTAAATATCATAAAATAATGGAATATAGAAAACTCACATATGAGGCGTACTAATGAAGCTGATATAACATTAAGAACCCACAATTTAAATTGAATTCGACTTTTATATACGTAGGTATTAAGATTTCTTTAATATAGATTCAAATTAATTAAACGCACGTCGTAATACAATTGAAAATTTTACGCAAGAGAAGTATACAAATTATAATAATTTATTTGTGTTTATTTCATATCATCATATAATACATAAGTATTGTATGTAGTTATTTTGTTTCCTTTTTTATCACGTCATCAGCTTTCTATTTATAAGTTTCCTGTAACTATTAGTTCCTTGTTAAAAGATTGCATTTTTCAACAAGACCACTTGCATACTGTAATTCTTTCAGTATTATTTGATATTTCCTAAAATTATGTTTTATTTATGGTTTTGTCGTATAACAAACAATTTTGTATGTCTATGTTGTATTTGTCTTCCTTGACACAATCCATATCTTATTAATTGGACCAAAAATGTCGTCTAGATTTGCAACGCTAAGCTTGGAATTCACTCGGGGACGTCTGACGGCTGTCCAAACATCACTATGCAAACTAAATCGACTTGCGGTTATAAATTTAGATTTTTGTATTACGCTTTAAAATGCTTTAAGACGCGAACATTTTATGCAAAGAAATACTACTTCAAGTTGCTACCCGAGTTACAATAAATAAAAAGAATTTTCCTCTTCTCTCATTTTTGTAACTAAAGTTAAAATTTGTGCACTTATGATAAATATATTTATTTGATAAAAGGCAATAAATAAATATAATTTACACTCTTCATGCGTCAAGACGATAAGTTTTAGTAGTATATTAGTTAAAACAAATGAGAACCTTAGTGTCAATGTATTAAGAAATGCTATAGAGCCACAAATATCTCTCCATAACGCCAGCGCCAATTATCGGCGCCGGACAGAGTCGATGGGTCACAGGCCGGCGGCGTTCTCGACAGTTCTCGAGTAATATGTTTGTGTAATTTGACATCGGGAAAATTAAGTGATTGGACATTGTAATCTGAGTTAATTAATAAAGTGTTTGATTAGATCAGCATGATGAAAAAAAATGAAATGGTGAAGAAATTTTTTGTGTTGTGTGTATCTTCAGGTGAGAGAATGGTTAACAATTCCACCCGATAAATAGCGAAATCACACATATCTCCACTGAATTATGAACTACGCAGGTGTAGTCGGCGACAATAGATAAATATATTACAAAATGAAACTCAAACAAAGATAAAATATAGAGAACTCAACGGTACCTTTGATAATGGCAATAAAGAATTCAAAGCAAAGAGCAGGTTTTATAAGAAAGTGGAATAAATGTCTTCTAATGACTTTATCTGAGCCCGATCGATGGCCGATTGACTGATGAGTACATATCGAGGGATAAGAGGACGTTCATCTTTTTTAGGATATTCTTGTATTATGCAATCAAGGAAGAGACTTTTCTCTGATTATGTCGCAGTATGATTTATAATGATCAAAAATTTTAACAGGCACTATGATACTGACACATTATACATTCATAGAAATATTTAGAAAAATATTATGTTCAGCAGTGATAATTGCTTAAAGAGATGTAATTAATTCCATATTATAAAGATAAAAAATAAAGGTTGGTATCAGTACATATATCAAATATTTTTTTATGTTCCGCTAAATATACCGGTCTGTATATATCACATTAAATTGTAATGCGTTGGTAAAATCCATTTAAATTCAACCATTCCATTTCAAATACATTTATTAAATTTGTCAATAACAGTTAATGACTATTCAATTATTAATTCATAAATTTAAAAAATATATTTAGCGCCATTTACTGGAAGCTCAAAAGATTTAAATGTTTCTTCCTATGTAATTAGTTTAAGAAAGCGGAAGAACTGGCTGTTTTATATTTATTCTTATATCATTAAAGCAAAATTAATCTTAACGATCGCATTTAAGAAAAAGAATTGAAACAATATATTATTATACACGAATTACTCAAAGGTTTGGATATGGTAAATTAGTCATCTGGAAAAGGCATCCTAGACTTGTAGTACATCACATAAATCACGCTAATGTACTGTTAGGGTTCGTAAATACAATATTACATTTAGTGGTACCTCATGTTACAGCCATGGTACTTATTTGAGTGAGCATTGATTAAATTATTTAAAGTTAGAACTTCAATATGACCAAAGTTCAAACTTTCACAACGTAATTCTTTTTTCCATTTATGTTGCAGACAATATCAGTCAAAGTGATTTTAAAAATATAATATAGTGAATTACATTAATTTATATCTTTTATTCTCATAAGACATAGACGGAAAGTTAAACGTTTTAAGACGTAGTAAAAAGAAAGTTATAAGGATGCCTTAAACCGATAGTTATTTTTACTTAATGTTTAGTGGTGAAAAATTGATATCGATGACCATTTTTCAAAGTACTTATATTAATACTTGAAATATCTTACGCTATACTTGAAATAAGTATTTACTAATAACCGAAAACTCTTAATATGCTATCAAAGAAGTTTTATAAACTAATTATATTTTGAAAATAATATGCAAATGAATTGCAACTCTATTGCATCTTGGAATTGTGTTATACTAGATTTAGTTAACTCGCTATGTACAAACATTTTCAAAGTTTTAAGTAATTCAGTTATAAATACCTACTCATTCTTATAAGACGGGTGATACCAACTGGTTAAAAAAAGCCTTCCCACACTTTCCTATAAAACCGAAAAGTGAAGAAGCTGTGTTCAAGCACGTTAAGTAATACATATCCGATGATCATAAATCTTCATCGGGGCGTCTTGCAGTGATTTACGAAGTTTGCGGATTTTTAGCGGATTAAGATCACCCGTTGCATCTACGAGATTGGCTCTGTGAAAGACAGGTTTATCCTTAGCTTTGGTAAAGGTCAATATGTGAGCTATAAATAAAGTTGAAGTGCTCGTCTTTGATTTCAAAATAAAGGTTATTTATTTAAAAGTCTTTAGAGAAAAGTATTTTAATTTTTAGTAATTGATAATAGATGCCATTAGAAATTTTGTTTTCTCGTATGGAGTAACCATTGAACCACACACGGACATCTTTAAATATATTTGTAAATACAATACAAATATATCATAAACTTTGGCCCTGTTTACATGAAACCTTTAAATATTGTATTAATAAACATTCTGGAACAAACAAGCATTTACGTGCCTCTTGAGCTGAGATCAAGGGTTAGGTGTTTTTGGAAAAGCAAAAGAAATTATATTATGTAAATTTTATACTTCACAAAATATAATTAACTAACTATATTTTACAAAATATAATTAATTAAATAACTTTTGAGAAACATTAATAACAGCTCTGTGTCCGCAGAAACATCCCGACAATTGTGTTGATGTGGTTCAATGATAAAAGGGTTTGAATGAATATTAGTTTTTATAATTACCTGTGAACTTGGAAATTATAATCATTAACAATATATAGGTCTTGGTTTGATCATAAGCAGAATTAACTTTGATATAACATGAGCAATCATACTATAAAAACCCATCTGTACGCCAACGACAGCCGTCGGGACCATTTACTGGTTATAAGTTGAAGTTCTTTTTAGATTATAAATGGTTTCATGATCTTTAGCCACTATTTAGGCATTAGTTTCAAATTAGGCTCTACTTGACCGCATCATCATAACAAATCATTCGTATTGGGTTTTGTTGCGATCTTATGCATTGGTAATAATAAAATTAATTGGACTATTGATAGTATCATAATATTGTTCCTGTTAAAATAGTAAAAGAAGTAGATAATATTTAGGAAAGTGAATACAATTATTATGGTACTTCAACTTACAGGGGTAAGTCTAACCATTTTATCCATAATATTGATCTCAAAGTCAGCAAATTTACGACACTGCGGAAACCATACAAATAGTTCTTCAACCCTTAACATTTTGATAATAAATTACGATAACCTTCAATCTTGTAATCAAGTCATTATAGGAAATAATTTATATAAGCTAAAGATATTTCTATGGAATATGATCTTTTTGACCCATCTCCCTAATCTATCTCAACTGAAAGCATAAATTTATATCAAAAGACTAGATACTCAACTCAAAGGAATATCTTCTATTTCAAATGTTACGAAAAATAAAGGAATCTCTTTTGAATTTCATTGCTAACATTGAATTATTCGAAAGATTAAAAGCCTATATATTCAGTTCTGAGCGTCATCTGATGAAATAAGAGCTTTATTGGATTTTCAATTTGAGAGTACTTAAGATCGACTCCAAAGAGATCTAAGAAAAGATTTATTCATTGATATATGAATTGTGTTTTGGCCAAGGATCAAGAATATTGGGTATACTTGTTATGATTGCAATAGTATTTATATAATCATAGGTTGATCACCTTCATTTCAAATATATATATGTATATATATAGGTAGTATCAATCTGTTTAACATTCAAATTTTGTTCTTCCTCGTTAATAGATCGTTACTGCTGATGATAGTTAATTTTAAGGACAATATCTTGCAGGCAGCGATTTTTAAAAAGTAAGTGTTATAAAACCCGATATACATAGTCAAAATAAGTCTAAAATTTTGTCTCGTTCAATTGGATACCTTGACTTCAATTTATGAATTTTGATATCATGTAAAGATATTCGATACATAAGTTTGGAGTCCTTAACCTTCTGAAATCATCGACGAGTTAACAACCCTCAGGGGAAATCTGGTTTGTCGACATTTAGCGTTATTATACGTCAGTACTACGATTTAGCTTTAAGCGAAACCCTTCGTGGGTCCTTATAATGTTTTTGAGATATATTTAAGGTAGTATTATCGTTTTATATACTTTGATAGACGATTGTAGTGGATAGGTAAACGTTATGAAATAAAAACTTATTTTATATATAAAATCTATAGTAATTCAAATAAACAATGCAAAATTTTATAGAAACTTTTCCCAGATAATCCTGTGCTCTTCAACTATTACTAAATCTACCATTGATTAATATTTTTAACGCGATCTAAACAGTTCAAGACTGCATAAATAAAACAATACTTGTAAAGAAAATAATCATCAATCAAAAAGAAAGTACATTAGTCGTATTTTAAAATTTATTTTATTTTAGAATACAAATCTGGGAAAACAATCACCCCTTTTTCAAACCTTATACGTAATTCGTTTGGCTATCAAAACAAAACCGCAACCGCTATTAGAGTCAAATAATAAAATTTTATCGACTTTTGTTATAGTAACGCGTAACGCATATACTTTAACATCTTCCGCAAAATTGTACCGCTATTTACTTCTGCTAGCAACAATGAATTCTTTGACTAGGGATACGGTTATCAGATGCTTAAGATGCTGTGTAGACTTGTGAAACGCGAAGATTCTCTATTCAGAGAAGTGGAATCGAAGCAGTCTATTCCCGGACAGGCATTACTAAGTTTCTAATTAATAAATTGGCTTTTTCAATCCAACATGGTGCTCTACCGTGAAGAAAACCATCATGAGAAAACCTGTATATCCGAGTAATAATTCTGATATGTGTAGTATGCCAACCCACATTTGAGCATTTGTGGATCTCCGACCTGACGACCCTATCTTCTTTCAGAGGGGCCTTTGTCCGGTAGTGGGGTCGTCAATAGTCTGCTACATACCTTTTTATGCAAAATACAATAGTTAGGGACGTGTAAATTGGTAACGTAAATTAGGGTATCCTTTAATCTCCTTACTACATTCAGGCCGGAAATCGAATTCAGCACCCCGAGTAAGTAGATTGCATAAGTTGGTAGAACGCAGATCCGGAACATTTCCTGAGTTATTTAAGCAGAAGCATTTTTTCTTCCATTATCATTTTTTTCTGGGAAATGCTAGACACAACCAGAATACCTACTAAATCCCAGCAGTTCCTTCCACATCTTTGGGTGAAATCAGTAGAAGTTCCCCTTCGTATTCCACGTCAGTTGAATCTCCATTTAAACTAACATATTATAAATATAAGAATTAATTTCTAGAATATTAAACTTTTCCATATTGCGATAAATAGTTACTAAAGAAGTAAAATTCAAAGATAACATTTGAGTAGACCTTTTCGTTACCTTAATTGCAAAAGACCTTGTTCGGCTATTTCCAAACTAGCAATAACCGTTGCGGTGACAACATGGCGGCTTTTGGGCCTTTGTGATCCAAGTTGGACGCCAATATCATTCTGTGTGCGAAATGAAAATCTTATAGCCATCCAGGCACTAGATTTGTATAAGTGTTAACATCGTAATATTTTTTATTAAGACTTGGTATTACTTCGTTTGTTATCTATTTTCCAAATTTGATATTTCAATAATTTAAAAAGATTTTCTCAACAACAGAATTTCCCCTTACTGTTTTACAACTTATACATATCTCTATAACGACGTAATTAAATTAATTTATGCTTCAAAATACTCAAAATTGTTAAACACGTGATCTCAACAAAATCTGCTTCCTAAAAGCCGGAATTAAAAAGGAGCCTGTAATAAAAAATGCATTTCAAAGGAAGAAGTCGACTTAAATAGTATTAAAGGGCGGTAATACAGCCATATGAACATACACCATTTAATACATATGATGGTCATATTTTAACAAAATGGCTATTTTGACAAAGTAATTAATATATTTCATAGTGTATTGAGTCATAATTTTATTTGTATATTGCTCATCCAATTGTAATTTTGTAATGTAATGTATACATCTAAAGGATACCTATATAAATACAAATATATTTTTAAAGTATTACTATTATTTTACATTATCTATATTTATTATTTGTCTTATTACACAATATTATTGCAATATATTGCTATCCATGTAATGTCATCTATATACAAGGTATTAGTAGACCGCTTTCGAAAACGAAGACTTTTTATTAGAATTATTTACACTTCATCATGTTAGTACAGCGTAATGAAACGAAAGTAAATAAAAAAAAAACATTACTAAAAAACACAAAATCAAAAACCAGCTGACGCTAAGGTCCACATGCGCACGCGGCCGGTGCCAATGTGTAAAAGAATCGACTGCAGTTGAGCGACAGTACGAAAAACAGAGGTGGCGCGCCCTCTGTTCGTTGACCCGAGCGTCAGCTGATTTTTGAATTTTGAGTCTCATTGTCGGTTTTATTAGTAATGTATTTTTCATGAAACTATCGTTCCATGTAGCTTTACCAATATGATGGTGCGTAAATAATGATAACAAAACGTTTTAAAAATATGTTTTTCTTAAATCAGGTTCATTTTCTTTCCGTCCCGTCAACGGTCTCCTAACACCTTGTATATGCACACATGTATCTATAGATGACAAACGTTCAGCCAGCGACCCACTTTTACTGACACAGAAGAATATAGATACTTTAGACCGGAAATCCACCATGTTACTGCAATGCAAAATTGAAGGATTCATCACGTAGTTTTCCTTTAATGATAAATTACAAAATGAATTTTAGGCACTAAAATATTGAATTATTTTTGTACTCAAATATCTTATTGGATGCTGTTTCAGACGCTACATTAACGCCGCATGATTTGCACAACCGGAAGTATTCAATTACCCAAATGCAAACTTTTGCCAACATCTGACAGCGCATTTGTCGAATGCATGGCAGAAGTCTGTAGCTGTTTAATGGAAGACGCTTTTCCTGTAAGTAATAGTGTTAATGTTATTTGAAAAGCTACATTTGTACAAGTTCCTTGGAAAAACAACGCTTATGTGGCAAATATTTGAAACGTTCCTAGAATTTTATTCAGGAGAGTACGTATTTTTTATCATTGATTGACGGCTACCCTTTGCAAGTCATTATAGGTTTAATGCCGCAAAGTGCGATTATTTTGGAATAATAAATGTACAAATTGGACAGTGTTGTCAATTAATTCAATATACATATATAAGTAATATAATAGTAAACTAAAGAGAAAAGTAAAGCTGAAGAGAATTTTGTTACTTTCCTTTCCAAGCTAAAATAATCGAAATATTTCTAATACATATATAAAGTAAAGGTCACTAAAGTGTTAATTTTCACGAAATATGAACAACGGTTCATAGTTATAAAATCATGAAATACAATAAGCAAATATAGCAAATCCCACTTAATGATTTGAAAGTTACAACCGAAAGATATTATAAAGAAATCTGTAACAGAAAGATAACCTGTAGTTGTGATACATTTAAGCAGCGAAAGGTAGGCTAAATTTCTCGTTAAAACACTAGCTATGAACATCAACAAATCCAAACCTTATAGGAGATATAATAAAATCGACCGTAATATTTTATGTGCTACGTGATCGTAATTTTTTGCGGGCACAATATCGTATAAATATACTAACAATGTTAGTTGGCGAAATATGAAATAGTTTTATCGGTTCACGTTACCTGGATTTTATAGAATAGCAATATAAAATGAGTTTTTTTTTTCATTTGCTTTTGACAATTTATTGTCAGCAGATCGTTATGGCTATTGCGTTTCTTTTACAAGACATTATAAGAAGGTACCTTGACTCACAGAACACGTAAAACAGTCGGTCCTATTTCTGTTCTATTTGCCGGCTGTCTTCACATCCGACTTTCACACCCGATTCTTTAACATTTTGGCGAAGAAAGCGAGCCTTTTTTGCAATCATCCTTCTGCTATTATTCCTATAGGAGTGTGATAGATAATGTTTAAAGTTGGCTGGTATGCGTAATTATTGATTATGAAATTCGACTTCAATTTTAGTGTTTATATGGCTATTATTATACCACGTTTTATACAATAACACTTTATAACATTATATATCGCAAAAGCAAACTTAATATAAAAAAGAACAGGACAGGACAACTAATAAGCTTTCTATTTCGTCGTACAAAAGGATCTAAAATTACCTTACACAGAATTTAAACCTGACATTTTTCGCACATATTAATCCAGTTACTACAATCTTCACATAATATTAAAGTATTACATTTTATGTCGTTTTATTCTCACGATCTAATTTTAAATATATTGGAAAGTCTAATGTATACCGATCGAGATTTGCGAATCATCGGGAAACAGTGAAAACAGATTTAAAAAAAAACGACGACGTAATCCATCTTTTTGATCTATATCCCGATTAATATCTCCTGTCCGTTATGATCGACATTTTTAATTAATTTTTCGGTCATTTTAATAGCTTTTTCAATATTTGCAGAGTGTATCTTTTGAGCCTTCCAATATTTATTATCTGTGAAAATTTCATTTTTTCGTTTATTTTCGTTCGGGGGTCTTTAACGGCTTTGCTGTGACAACGGTATGGATTCTTACTTTTATATCGGAAAACCTGGATTCCAAGTTGGTGTATCCATACGATGGTGTATAAAATATTGAGAAATACAAAGTCACTTATACCTTCCTAAGTTAGCCTGGTAAATTTCGCCGTGCCGTCAAGCAAACTGCGTAAAATTATCTCTTGTATCACTTACCATCAGGTGCAATTACAACTACTACAAATAAAACTCTTGTATTCGTTTTTACGATACCCTGAGTTTATATATTAGAACTAAGAATCATCGCAAAACACGTCAAAGGAATTTCAAAGATATACCGGCCAAAACTCCTTTAAATAAAAACCCGTAAGAATTTGAAACTACGATTCATTTTGAATAGTATTGAAATGTGCAAAAAATGCGAAAATTCCAACATATATTTGTTGCAACTGTAAAGTTAAATGTAACAAATGATCCAAGAGAGAGCCAAAGTAGAATGGACGGTCAAGTGTTCAAACTTTATTGTTACAGTTGCATCTGGGTCTCGGTGACTTTTTAGAATCTACAAAGGTTTATCGGTCTAACATTATGACAAATGAAATAGTAATAACATATAGCTTTGGAAGAATAGTGACACAATTCACAGAAGTTAATTTTACAGTAGAGCTGTTTTAAAATAAAACAAAACTTTTGATCAAACAAACGACATAATAACATATTGTCACAGCGTCATTTTGACCGATTTATATAAGAATTTTTGTCACAAGATTTTGTACATACATACATACATAGCATCACGCCTCATTCCCATAGGGGTAGGCAGAGACAACATCCTTCCACTTGCCACGATCCTTGCATATCTCCTTCGCTTCTTTCAATCTCATTAAACCTTTCATACAAGTTCGTCGGTTTAGAGTACTCTTGACCTGGCCGTTATTTAAAATGTCCTGGATTTGGTCCAGGAACGTTCGCCTCGGTCTTCC
>JACTOM010000194.1:4694227-4718082 GCA_015832385.1 Elymnias hypermnestra | reverse complement strand
GGAAGACCGAGGCGAACGTTCCTGGACCAAATCCAGGACATTTTAAATAACGGCCAGGTCAAGAGTACTCTAAACCGACGAACTTGTATGAAAGATTTAATGAGATTGAAAGAAGCGAAGGAGATATGCAAGGATCGTGGCAAGTGGAAGGATGTTGTCTCTGCCTACCCCTATGGGAATGAGGCGTGATGCTATGTATGTATGTATGTAAATCCATACTATTTATTGATACTCTCTCTCTCTATATAACTCGTTCAACATTTCAATCATTGACGTAATACTTTTTTATCCATCCGCTCAAGTTCGAATACAATATTTTAAATTTGTGCAAGATTTTTACAGTCAAAATTGTTTTGAAGTATTTTTTTATAGACTTTTCTCTCTTCTGATTCACAAACAACACCTTTCTAATCAATGTTATTATTTATCTTCTATCTTATAAATAAATAATTCTATATGATTTGGTACTAACTTCAATCCTTTATAATAGGCTTGATAACAAACTTTTCAACAAAGTCAAATCCCAACATTATTTTCCATTAAACTTCCTCCAAACGTGTGTTAACAAACTTTGTTAGACGAAGTCATCGTAATATGAGCATACAAATATCATGAGTTTGTTAAGACAAACTTGAACAACACTCAAAAATGTGTCGTATGTTGCCAAAGCAGAAGATCTACATTTAGATATTGAAATCTACGAGATAATTAGTATTGAAATAGCAACTTAAACTGATCATCTTTACGGTGGTTTTGAATGGCGTATTATATGGTAAATTTCATTAAAAAGTTAAAACTATAATCATATCTAGACATACGAGCCGATGTGGAAGAAATTGTTTCACAATAAACAAGTAATATAAACAAAATTAAAGTGTGTGTGTATACAAAGTACACATGTCAGAAGTGAAATTTCTTTTTAAGCTTTAATTAACCTAAATCTTTAGATTTCCCAGACTAAGCGGGAGGGAAAAAAGGAAGCTATGTTAGGAATGCATTGAGTTTTTAAATTAATACAATTTATTGAAATCTCAAATGACGAATTGTAAATAAAAATGCCGTGTTTTTGGTCAATATTAGATATTATTAATTAAATTTTGTTTTGAATTTAAAATTAAAAAAGAAAATTTATGAATTATTTGTATTTTATATTTTATAAAAAATAGTATAGTCAATTATTAACGGACGAGTGACAAATTTAATGCTACACGTTATTTGTAAATATTAAAACTATCTAACCATCAAACGAATTAGTATATACGACGCTGCACATCTTCGTGATCATCCGCAAACAATTTATCCTCATGCGCCTAAAGAAGTTTTACTTGAAATTATTGAACTTTTTATGTACTTTAACATTTTACTAGTTACATTGATGTACAATGTGAAAAACTTTAAAAAATATTTTAATTAATAATAAACAGTGAAAATAATTAAAATAAATCCCTTGACTATAAACACGCAACGTTTGGTTGCCAAGTTTGTGATACGAAAGATTACTTCGGTTTACAAGAAGGAAGTTTGATAATCTTAAAAACAATATGATAAATTGTATATTGAACTTTTTGTACAAAATGTTTCCAAAATGGCGGTGGAAAATATGAAGACACTATCGAAATCATAATTTACGGTATAAAAGTGGGCGTATATCTTTTATTTTCAAGTATTTATTTCGTTGCAATTTTGTAATCAGTCCTAAGCTAAGGAAACCTTACTCAGATTTTTTGATACCGTGCTTAAATTTATAAGCTCATATAATTGTACCTGAATATTTCGTGTTGTTTCACACTCGAGTAACTTTTTTGCAGAATTCTCTTCATATAGAATAGCAAAAGAAACTTACCTGAAAAGAAAGAAATACACTTTTATTAACTTTGAGGACACAATAACTCTATTTGTACAGATAAACCTTTTTTCTGCTTTTTATGAAGTATATTAACTATATGGTTTTCTCTGTACATCATTACGGTTATTTCCTGGAATCAGAATGTTTTTTTTTATATATATGTGTCGGAGAATAACAGAGAAGGAAGCAGAAACCATAGAGGGGCGTAGGGTTCTCCGCCGACATCGTCATTAATGGCATCCATAATTTAATTTCCAAAATGTAGGCGCTGGTGGGTAATGTTGGTGCAGTCCTTATTAATTAACTCAGATTATAATGTTCAATCACGTAATGTTCTCGATATCAGTTTGCACAAAATCGTTAATAATAATAGCTAGGAACGCGACAATTTCAATAGTCGACCGCTCTAGCGGACCGTCACCCGAGAACCAGAGACGCGCGCCGGATTGTCACTTTTGACTCTGCCCCACGCCGATCGCCAGATAGCGCCAGCGTTCCTCAGGCTATTGCACTCCGACACAGCATTCCACATACTGTTGCACACCAACATATATTTCTAACCTAAACCTTTCTTAGACAATAACGTATTGACACAGATGAGGTTGAGAGAGAAAATTAGTTAAACCCAACACTGATTATTAAATAGATGTTTTTCCATTGACAGCTAAATACAAATTTTGAAGAAATTCCCAAATATTTGTACGAACGACACTTGATTAAATTTTCTTGAAAATAAATAGTGATATTATAGGTAAATAAATTTGCCACAAAAAGTGCCACAAATAATCAGTTCTGCTTTTAATAACTAAATGGTAAATAATATAACGGCATTAACATTGTATCATGAAGAAAGTTCACTACAATGACCTTAAACATAGGACAAGTCCTGATACAGCAACGCCGAGTAAATAATAATACAGTAGCTGAAATATATACCCACATTATTTTTCGTCTCTTTAATTATATATATTTATGAACGCATTATATTTATAATCATATTGTAACATACGTATATTGCAAACTAAAATAATCTTAAACACAAAATATAGGAAGACCTCTAATGCAATAAATAAAACAGGAAAAAAATTCTTGCAATAAAAAATAAATATTTAATAAAAAAATCAATATCTTTGTAACAGGTGGCGTTTCATAAAAGAGCGTTTCTGTAATTAAAAAGCATTTTATTTGATATTATTCTCATTATTATTAAATATATAATCCGGGCAACGTTTTAAATTGTACGTTGCCCATAAACAAGTCGAAAAAAAAATACCGGTGACAGTTTTATCCACTTACGAAATGAAATAATATTATTAATTTATTCAACGAAACGCACAGCATGATAAAATAACAAATGCTTATTAATCATTCAGGAGTTTATAAATTTCAAAGAATTATAATAATTATATTACCGCAATAACATCGGATACAGTAAAATACTTTTACTGCATCAAATTGTTCGTCTTACACTATTTGGGCATCTAGGACAAGAAACTGAAATTAAATCTATCAATTAAGAACAACTTAGTATGGTCATCCTACCCTTAAGATGTTCAACTAAAAACAAAGATAAGCAAAATTAAAGAGGATTCATTCAATTTAAAATCTTATTGCAAATGTCATAGAGTTCAAATTAAAATCGCAACATCGTAAATGAGCGCAAATCCGATTACGTTGTCTCAATGCTTAATTATAACATTTTCGACGTAATGTAGACATTATTTCTTGAGCTTCGTTATAACAGTATATGATTTTTATACGATGTGGATGTTACAACAAAATTAAATGAGATAAAACCGGAATATGAACGTATAAGAACATGGAATTTTGTCTAGTCAGAACAGCTGGTGAATTTTTTTTCGGAATGTCTTTGGAACTTTAGTTTAGGTAGCCAATTAATGTCCTACTGCTGGGCACAGGCCTCCTCACTCATAAGAGAGAGGGTAATTAGAGCATAGACCTATCACGCTGCTCCATTGCGGGTTAGCAGGCATAGTACACAAGTGCACTTTCCATTCCTACACTTTAATAGTTGATTTGACGGCTATCCGACGGAGAGAGATAAAGGGCAGGAACGACGGCTTAACGTGCTCTCCGAGGTGTGTTCAATTGACCCGACCCGCGACTCGAACATCAGGACCTTATGTCTGTAGAAGAATACGCTAACCACTAGACCAATGAGGCAGTTGTTCTCGAATTATTATCTTCGTACTTTCCGATACAGTGCGAATATGTAAAATCTATGACCTCGTTTGCTAACATTCATTTCAATTGGCAAATAGTTTTGAAGATCTTATAATGATAAGTGATAGATATTTTTACAAAAAATGTCCTCCGAAACTATTTAACCGACTGATGATTTACTTGCTGTATTTGTTTCAATATTTTGCATAGGATAGATTTTAATTTCCATAAAATAGCTTTGCTGTTGGAAAAGATTGTCAATTTAAATCTTATAAATTAACGCTACGTAAGCGGTTTTTCTATTATACCCAATATTTTTTTTAGCAAAATATATTGGAATGATAATGTGTCTAATACAATATTATTGGGTTGTACTACGACCCTTTTCAAAGCCTCTCAACACGCCTTTCAGTTTGACTTGAAAAAGTCTCTCGCAGAGATGAGGTTTCCTTTGTATATGAAAATTATTTTTTCATCTTCGTAACATTAATAATAATCTATAAATATAGAAATGGAATTCGGCAATGGAACATATATGGATCGATAATTTCCTATACCGTATTCTCACTAAGTACCTGTTTCTACAGGATATATTCCGTCCAAAGTAAATTGAATCCGTGATTTCTGTTAGCGGTGAAATATAATTCCTTCCAAGGGCCAATTAGATGTGCAACAGATGGATGGGGTTTAAAATTTCACAAAACATAGTTATTTGAGTATTAAATAGCGTATCATAAAGCAAATATGAATCCATTTAAATTTTTTATAAAATAACAGCTTCAATTAAAATTTTGAAATTTAGCAGCTTTGCTGGCGTTATAGTGCTAGTGCTTAGTCCATTAGCACAGGTTTCGGATTCGATTCCCGTCAAGAAAGATCGTATTTTCTAAATTTTATAGGTCTAAATTTATTAGGAGGCTTCGGTCATGGCGAGTTACTACTCTATCATCAAAGATAAGTCCGCAAGAAACAATATTTGTATCTGGTACGATGCTGCGTAGAAACCAGTATGTAGCAAATTACTCCCCAAAATAAGAGTATAAAATTGTATCGTCACTTACCATCACGTGTGGGTGGGTGGTCACAATTAAGCTTCAGCGATAACAGAAGTTATAACAAAGTACCAATTTATACCAGTGATAAATGACTAACTGACTGTATTTCGGACATCATATAATTGTCGCATCAAGTTATTATGTTATATTGCATATCAAGAAATAACATATGTGCTACATAAAACTTACTGATAAACACATGTAACTTTGTTAGGGCTATACTTATGCATATTATATTACTACGGTTAAAGCAATGAAATATTATATTTTTATTATTATATCGCATTATGACCAAGAAATTGGGAGTTCTGAGCTGACACCGATTAAATTTTTCTTTATGAAAAATAAAATTTTAATGCTTGATATCTTTTTTCAATCCATTGCTGTGCTTTTCGGTGAAGGAAAACATCGCGAGATTAACTGCATATCCCGGAACCAACTCTAAGGTATGTGTAACCCTCTAACACGCAGTGTAGCAGCGTGGTGGGTCTTCTCTCTAAAACCTTTGTCCTATGAGAAAGCGTGTTCCTGACAGTGGGACGCTAATAGACTGCTAGTTACCTTACCTTTTATGTCCTATTGTAGAATTATCATAAATGTAGGACCATTTACTATATTCAGAAAACCATACCATAATAGATGTTTATTCATTTGTTGCGGTTATCCAAGCCAGAAAACAAATGAACGAATAAACTATCTAAACATGACGGATGGCCGTTAAATAAATAAAAATCATTGGAAATTGTTTGCAATATTTGTCGACAAACTAAACGTTTTATTAGGGTTGCCGCTATTTTTGTTAGTAGTTCATAATAGACTATTCTAGTATTTGAAAAGAAAATGTTTTATAACAGGTCTAGCTATTCATTCTGGAATATACATGAAGTTGACAGTGATTGACAATAGATAGTAGGGTGACAACACTGACAACTCTAGAATGTTGAGTTTTTCAGTAATATAGAGGCAACACTTAAAGATTATCACTCAGAGGGTGTTTAGTCAGATAATCTGTCCGGTTACTAACTAAGCATGCGGGTAAGCGACCCCGGGTGCCTCGAGCTATTACTACCGCTCTTCACTCTTCTATCCGCGGCAGTAATGTCCTATACCTAACCCTAATGCTCCCCAAAACTCCTCTTATCCCACGTACCAAATCTTTCCTATCCAACTCCCATACCGATAAATGGCGGTATATCCATTCCTCGCTGACCTAAATGCCACAGACCGATAACGGGCAGCAGCGTTATCGGTGCGAGAGGGTCAGCACTGCGATCACCAACCCGCCTGCCAAGCGTGGTGATTATGGCAAATCCACATATGATAACAACAAGGCAGCAACGGCCCCCAGTCCCCGGCAGCCCCGCTATTCCTAGCTCTGGCAGCGGTTACGGTAACGGCGGGGCAGGGGGTGCTAAGAATCTCCGGAAGAGATTCCGCTGCCAACCCCGACGACTTGACCTGGCAACATACAACGCACGCACTTTGAGGACCGACGAAAAGATCTTCGAACTGGAAGAAGCAGTAAACAAGTTACACTGGGATATTATAGGATTGTCGGAAGTCCGTAGAGAGGGGGAGGACACGATAATCCTCAAATCCGGTAACTTGTTCTACTACCGGGAGGGCGAACACCAGTCCCAAGGTGGTGTCGGGTTCCTCGTCCACAAATCTCTCGTCAACAGCGTTGTAGAAGTTAACAGCGTGTCCAACAGGGTAGCGTACCTGATACTCAGAATTACCAAACGGTATTCGTTGAAGGTCATCCAGGTTTACGCACCCACATCATCGCATCCAGATGATGATGTAGAGGTTATGTATGAGGACATTTCCAAAGCCATGCATACCTCTAGGACCTTCTACAGCGTTGTTATGGGTGATTTCAACGCAAAACTCGGCGAACGAAGCGGGGCAGAGTTGAGAGTGGGGCAATTTGGGTATGGGCAACGGAACCAGAGGGGACAGATGCTCGCTGATTTCATGGAAAAGGAGGGACTCTATATGATGAACTCTTTTTTCAAGAAACAGCCGCTCCGAAAATGGACCTGGCTGAGTCCTGATGGTTCCACGAGAAACGAGATTGACTTCATCATGTCTACGAAACGGAACATATTCAATGATGTCTCTGTGATCAATCAAGTGAAAACTGGGAGCGATCACCGTATGGTAAGAGGCACATTGAATATCAACGTACACCGAGAGCGGTTCAGACTGGTGAAGTCTACGCTCCGACCCACTCGCGCGCATATCCAAAACCCCGAGAGCTTTCAACTAGAGCTGCAAAACCGCTTCGCCTGCCTCGAGGATTGCGAATCTGTGGACGAGCTAAACGATAGGCTAGTGGAAACTGTCCATACGGTTGGGATGAAATTTTATAAACCCCGTAAAAAGCAAACCAAGAGATTCTCAGACCATACTCTTAATCTCATGGAACAGAGACATGCAATGAGCTTGCAGTCTACAGCAGACGCGTCCGCATATCGGCAGATCAATAGACAGATCTCTAAATCGCAAAAGCGTGATGTGCGACACTTTAATGCCGAGCGTATACGAGATACCATCGAACGCAACAAAGGCACTAAAGTGTTCGCAAAAGATTTGTCTATCGGTCAGAGCCAGTTGACGCGGCTGAAGACCCATAACGGCGAACTCATTGCATCTGGACCTGAGATTCGGAGGGAGGTTGAGAGTTTCTATGGACAGTTGTACACATCGACTTGCAAGCCTATTGATAGTTTGGCTAAAGATCCCCGTGCCAAACTGACCCGGCATTATACCGAAGATATCCCGGACGTCAGCTTGTACGAGATTAGTATGGCTCTCAAACAGATGAAGAACGGCAAGGCACCGGGTGATGACGGAATCACAGCGGAACTCCTGAAGGCGGGTGGAAAACCCATTCTTAAAGTCCTTCAGCGAATGTTCAATTCCGTCATTCTGGAAGGCACGGTGCCCAAGGCATGGCATAGGAGCGTGGTAGTTCTGTTCTTCAAGAAAGGTGACAACACCTTATTGAAGAACTATAGACCTATTGCGCTGCTAAGTCATGTCTATAAACTGTTCTCGAGGGTCATTACGAATCGTCTCGCTCGCAAGTTTGACGACTTCCAGCCTCCCGAACAAGCCGGATTCCGAAAAGGCTTTAGTACCATAGACCACATCTTTACGCTGCGGCAGATTATACAGAAGACCGAGGAGTATAATCGGCCACTTTGCTTGGCGTTCGTGGACTATGAGAAAGCCTTCGATTCGGTGGAAACATGGGCCGTGTTGAGATCTTTGCAGAGATGCCGAATTGACCACCGGTACATACACGTGTTGAAGTGCTTGTACGAAAACGCCACCATGTCAGTCCGTATACAGGACCAAAGCACAGAGTCTATCCAACTGCAGCGTGGAGTGCGACAGGGAGATGTTATCTCCCCGAAGCTCTTTACTGCGGCGTTGGAGGACCTGTTTAAGCTTATGGAGTGGAACGGACTGGGCATCAACATCAACGGCGAGTACATCACTCATCTACGGTTTGCCGACGACGTGGTCATTATGGCAGAGACTCTGGAAGATCTCAATGCAATGCTCGATGACCTCAGCAGAGCTTCTCGACAGGTGGGCCTAAAAATGAACATGGATAAGACGAAAGTTATGTCCAATATCCATGTTCCGCTCCACCCAGTCATCGTTGAGAACTCTACACTCGAAATTGTTGACGAGTATACATACCTGGGACACATAGTCCAGCTAGGTAGGTCCAATTTCGAGAAAGAGGTCAACCGCCGAATCCAGCTCGGTTGGGCAGCGTTCGGGAAACTACGCCAGATATTTTCGTCCGATATCCCTCAGTGCCTGAAGACGAAGCTCTTCGAACAGTGCGTGTTGCCAGTGATGACCTACGGCTCCGAAACGTGGTCGCTGACTATGGGCCTCATTCGAAAGCTCAGAGTCACTCAGCGTGCGATGGAGAGGGCTATGCTCGGAGTTTCTCTACGCGATCAAATCAGAAATGAGGAGATCCGTAGCAGAACCAAAGTCACCGACATAGCCCTACGAATCGCGAACCTGAAGTGGCAATGGGCGGGGCACATAGTCCGACGGACCGATGGACGTTGGGGCCCGAAGGTGCTGGAGTGGCGACCCCGCACCGGGCGGCGCAGTGTAGGGAGACCCCCCACAAGGTGGACCGACGACATAAAGAGGGTCGCCGGTAGCCGCTGGAGCCAGGCGGCACAAGACCGGGCCTTGTGGACGTCATTACGTGAGACCTATGTCCAGCAGTGGACGTCCATCGGTTGAAGCGACGACGACGACGACTTAAAGATACCAAAAATCATGCTGTAATATTAAAAAATGTTATGCAATACGAGGTAATTTTACTAAGCAGATCAATTGTATGAGTTCTCTGTTTCATGAAGTAGTTGTTTTAGGAGAGGTAGTGCTAAATTGTGCAAGTTTTAATAGTGAAGTAATTTTTAAAACAGTGCAAGTTAGTTAAACAGTGGAGAGAATAAAAGTTGTTAATTAATGTAAGTTGGTGTTTTTACAATAATAGTGGAGCCAAGTTTTAATCAATTATTACAGCTAGTAATTGGACTAATTCTTGTGCATGTCGTTGCATATGATGGAGTATGAAAAGTCTTATTATATAGTCTCGTATTTTAGCTTTAGAGAATTACCTAGTTTTATTCTGTCGCTTTTTAATTTCTATGTTACGTAATTAAGATGATTATTACAAGAAAAGTAAAAAATTTCTTTAAATTTGTTTCATTAAAAACCTTTCTTTTTTTTTCTTTTATCGACGTTACGATATTAGGAATATTCACAGAAAAGCCAACAACGTCAACCAAAATTGCAATTATATTAGAACGGATAACCTACAACCACTAAATGGAGAAGTCCTAGAAAACGCAAATTTCTTTACCTTATAACGTGACTATTTATTTAGTGAAATATAAGGAAGTATTCACACGGAGGCATAGTCATGTATAATGTTGTAAATATGCCCATGTCTAATTAACTTCTAATCTAGTCAGTAAAGAAAAGTTGGAGTTCAAAAGGCACCCTTCAAAATTTTTCAAGACTCAATTTAAAATTATTTCAAAGCTCACCGCTGTAAGTACATTTGTTGAATAATCTCGAATAGCAAACTTTACGAAATACGGCTGCATGTAAAGTGAATAGACTCAAAGTTATACACCCGCATATTGCTCAAAAGCCGCCGGGATTGCTTTGAAAATATGGAATTAATCACATTCTGCCTTTCCCTTGAAAATGTTCTGAAATCTTCAATGTGTTCATCGTTCAGGTAACATAATATGAAAATACCTTCAAATTTAAATGTATAACATAGTTAAAACTCCACTTTTATTTTTCTTACTCTATGATTTTAACTTTTTAAATGGCTTTGGTGATATTAAACGGTTCATTGTTTACATTGCCTTATTTATACACTAGCGGGATAAGGATCTGAAAAAAATTGTAAATTTATAACGAAATTTGAAATGCCTGTACATTTTAATAAAATGGTCGTATCGGAGTATAATAAAAAAAAAAGTTGAAGCTTGAAGTTTTTGATTACAGGATCTGGCAATTATTTTGTGTCAGAGTAAGTCGTATCGCGTACAAAGTACACATGTCAGAAGTGAAACTTCTTTGGCAAAGTAATTTTAAGCGTTGTTTATATCTCATTAAAATATTAAAAGTGTCGAAAATTAAAACAAATAATTTATTGAAATCTTAAATGACGAAATGTAAATAAAAATGCCACGTGTTTTTATCAATATTAGAAATTATTAGTTAAATTTTCTTTTTGAATTTAAAATTTAGAAAAGAGAATTTATGAAATATTTTTATTTTATATTTTATGAAAAACTGTATATTGAATTATTAAATTACGTGTGGCAAATTAAAATACCACATGTTATTTGTAAATATTATAACTACCTGACCTTCAAACAAATTAGCATAAAAAACACTGCACATCTTCGTGACGCTAATCACATCCATAAAAATTTTACCCTCATGTGCCTAAAGAAGTTTCACTTTAAAATCTTATTTTAAGAGTACGAACTTGATTTTTTTCGATGTTAACTACTATATGGATTGGATAGGTTGTCTATTTAACTTCAATTTTTTTTTTTTTTGGTCTCGTTAAGACCGTTTCTCGCTGAGCCATCGAACTTTGATGGAAAATGGAATATTTTCTCTACGTCCAAACATATTATCCGAAACCAATGGACAGGAACGGGTAGAAACGCGCAAAAAGGCGACGACGATTTTCTGAAACGTTAATATATCTTTAACAAGGTCTCAGCATGGTTTCTAGACATCATAAATGTACTTGTTGGGTACAACGGTGTCAGGCTTGTTGTTCCGGATTTCGTAGCAATATGGGAACATTTATATTAAACGTACATACATACAAAATATTTAATTACATAATGATATGACAAGATAAGGTTAGTTACCTTATCTTGTCATATCATTATGTAATTAAATATCTCATTAACGTCCCACTGCTGCGCATACGCCTTCTCACACATACACAAGTGCACTCTAAATAGATAAGGAATACCTTCATTCTCTTAGTCTGATGTGATGGCAATTCGCTACGACCGGGGAGAGCTACGGCGCAGAACCGACGGCTTAACGTGCTCTCCGAGGCACGGAGGTGGAGCACACCGTCAACTTTCCAACTTCGAGAAAATATTAGTAGAAAATTTAATATCTGTTTTTGTATTGGCCCGACCCGGGACTCGACCCTGGGATCGCATGTCTGTAGCCGAATACGCTAAACACTAGAACAATGAGGCAGTTTTATGCAAAACGATATAATGATATGATTTTCCGTCATATAGAAAACGACTTTTCTTTCATTTATAAGATGTGACAAGACGTCCCATAATATTCTCTCTAGTAGAGAACTTTTTTAGGAAGCCATAATAAACAATTGGAAGAAGACATGGATTCTTAAGAGGCACAAGTTTGAATCGCGGGAAGACATCACTAAGTAATCTTTTTTCTTTTCTATATTTACCTATGTTTGTGAAACTTACGTGCCTTATTGTTGTTTAAAATGTATTATACTTTATTTAAATGATGTGAACAATGATGGTATTCGGTGTAGTTCTACGGCCTTACAAGTTACTGCTTCACTGTGATCACACTTAATGGCAAGTGATGATAATGTCCAAGATGGACAAGAATGGAGTCCGGTAAGAGGCCATTTATCTCTTATGGTTGCTATACAGCATCATCGTCGTCGTCGCTTCAACCGATGGACGTCCACTGCTTGACATAGGTCTCACGTAATGACCGCCACAAGGCCCGATCTTGCGCCGCCTGGCTCCAACGGCTACCGGCGACCTTCTTTATATCATCGGTCCACCTTGTGGGGGGTCTGCCTACACTGCGCCGTCCGGTGCGGGGTCGCCACTCCAGCACCTTCGGGCCCCAACGTCCATCGGTCCGTCGGACTATGTGCCCCGCCCATTGCCACTTCAGGTTCGCGATTCGTAGGGCTATGTCGGTGACTTTGGTTCTGCTACGGATCTCCTCATTTCTGATTTGATCGCGTAGAGAAACTCCGAGCATAGCCCTCTCCATCGCACGCTGAGTGACTCTGAGCTTCCGCATGAGGCCCATAGTCAGCGACCACGTCTCAGAACCGTAGGTCATCACTGGCAACACGCACTGTTCGAAGACTTTGGTCTTCAGGCACTGAGGGATATTGGACGAAAAAGTCTTCCGGAACTTCCCGAACGCTGCCCAACCGAGTTGGATTCGGCGGTTGACCTCTTTCTCGAAATTGGACCTACCTAGCTGGACAATGTGTCCCAGGTATGTATATTCGTCTACAATTTCGAGTGCTGAGTTCTCAACGATGACTGGGTGGAGCGGAACATGGATATTGGACATAACTTTCGTCTTATCCATGTTCATTTTTAGGCCCACCTGTCGAGAAGCTCTGCTGAGGTCATCGAGCATTGCATTGAGATCTTCCAGAGTCTCTGCCATAATGACCACGTCGTCGGCAAACCGTAGATGAGTGATGTACTCGCCGTTGATGTTGATGCCCAGTCCGTTCCACTCCATAAGCT
Organism: Elymnias hypermnestra; assembly: GCA_015832385.1. Classification (NCBI taxonomy): domain Eukaryota; kingdom Metazoa; phylum Arthropoda; class Insecta; order Lepidoptera; family Nymphalidae; genus Elymnias; species Elymnias hypermnestra. The sequence continues at coordinate 4,704,907 of JACTOM010000194.1, read as the reverse complement.
TAAAGAGGTCTTCCAACGCCGCAGTAAAGAGCTTCGGGGAGATTACATCTCCCTGTCGCACTCCACGCTGCAGTTGCGATAACGCTGTGCTATGGTCCTGTATACGGACTGACATGGTGGCGTTTTCGTACAAGCACTTCAACACGTGTATATACCGGTGGTCAATTCGGCATCTCTGCAAAGATCTCAACACGGCCCAGGTTTCCACCGAATCGAAGGCTTTCTCATAGTCCACGAACGCCAAGCAAAGTGGCCGATTATACTCTTCGGTCTTCTGTATAATCTGCCGCAGCGTAAAGATGTGGTCTATGGTGCTAAAGCCTTTTCGGAAACCGGTTTCCGTCAGCATCATACCGGAACATAAATCTCTCGGTTGGCAGGCCATCTTTGCTGGTAGAGTGGTAACACTCCACAGCTGAAGACTCCCTCCAGTCCAAACTCATTAGAAAATGCCATTTCCTAAATTCGTCCTACCGGGGATGAAACCCCGGGCCTTCGACCGAGTTCGTCAGATAGATGAGATTGAGTGAGTTCATACGTACAAGGGTACGTTTGGACTCACTCAATCTCATCTTTGTAAGTCATGGTAGTAATTACCAGAAGATGAAGCCTGTACAGACTCAGACAAATTAGAATGTGCCTCATAAATAATGGCATGTAGTTTGGTTTCAATTTCAAATAATGTCTACAAGTGATGGACAAGCCGATTTTAATTGCATGCAGCTAATGGGATTTATTTAGAGCATCAGCAGCAGGCATTAGCAACGTGGTAATTGTGGTAGATTGCTTTACGAGCGAATTACACATCTGGACATTGTTGCATGGGGCATGCCATTAGACCATCGCATTTCAGAAGCTACAATGCTATTATGGAACTACATAGTCCCTAATGCAACGTGTGTTTAAAATTACCAACATAAATCTTCTATTCATATTTTAAAATAGTATGTGTCTGTATTGCGATGTTAATGTTAAAGTTAACAGCTATGCACTTTACCTTCTTATAACGGAAACCTCTTAAAAGGAAAGCATACCGTTCACTATTATAGTAACAACTATAGTTCTTAGAAAATCGTTTACGCATACATAATTTATATATATGATGTATAATCAAAAGGTGTATCAAGAATACAAAAAGCTGTGTTGACCCAATAGTTTCACATTTGGATGCTCTTCTTATTGAAGGCGGTTTCTATAAGAGCTTTCTCTTGCAGTTTCTAATGCAGCTAGCTCTCAGTTTACAGAGCAAACTCAGAAATGACAAAACCGATTTTGATAGTATTATCACAAGCAGGTTTTTCTGTAAAAAAAGCTATTAATAACTAAACAAATCTATGGTAACGTAATATCATGTTGAGCCATAGCATAACATGCCCGGGTGCCTAGTTACTCAGACCATCTTCATCCAAAACGTTATCCTAATAATAATAACAACGTATCCAGAGTGTTGAGAAAAAGTATACAATCCTCTTACAAACTCATTAAAAGTAAAGGAAAGCAAAGAAAAAATGTCCCACCACCATACAAAGTTAGTTAATCATGTTAAAAAAACACACCCGGCGAATTTTCGCGGTCACAAAACTTTTTCCTACAAAAAGATTAAGTGACAAAGGCGTGGCAAAAGAGCTGCCATTATATCGCCCAGCGACTTTTCAGAAAGTTAACGAAAAATTCCCTCTGTTTCCCTTAAAGTTAAAAAATCTTGTGAAGTTTCCCTCTTTTTTTTGAAACAAGGAACCCAACTTTGCAATTAAAATTTGTTATTTGATAATAATAGTCCTGTTCCAATCTGTTTCCGCTACGGCGGTCAATCTCATGTAGAGGGAAATTAGTCTGTGGCGAGGGACGTATTATGTTTCTTCACTCTCGTAGTCCGATACGACAGCAAATCTTGCACGGCCCCAGCGATCAGCTCCATGACTGACGCCTTAACATGCTTCCCAATGCAATTGGATTAAACAAACTACCAACTTCCCAACTGTGGGGATATACTGAGAATTGGTGAAGAATATTAATAAATTTAAATCTTTTATCATAAGAAACCTAATTGACACATCGTTCTATAATTTGCAGGACTACTAAGAACAGTGATTATCAAACTTATTTCTTTTACCGCCCCCTTTGAAAATCAATTACCTTACAGCGCCCCTCCTTTTTTGTACTTTAAAAAACTTAAAACCTCAATTTCATTGCTTTTATTAAAACAAAAGTCGCTGCGTTTGGTAACTTGCAAATTATTTATCTTTTTATTAAGCAGCGTTATCACCGCGTAAACCCATGTAAACACAAATATGACGATGGGAATGCTCAAAAATTATATAAGTATTGTGTAGTAGGAGGGTTTTAATGTTAGTGAAATTTTAGATATTATATAAAGAAAAATGAAATTATAAATTATACAACGGCCCCGATTTTTTTCTGGGCTCCTTAACGGGGGGCGTCTAAGTTTCAAACGCCCCCAAGGGGACGTTATCGCCCACTTGGAGAAAGACTGACTTAGGAGATAAAAAACGCGAGACTGCATGAATTGCTCAAAATCGAAATATAATAAATTAAACAATATTTATTATATTGTAATGACAAATGGGAAAAAAGACTCCCAACTGATTTTATTTTAGGCTCTCCTCAAAACAGGGCGCGATGGAATCCTTGTAACTTCAAATTTTAAGTCGATCTTCAATATCATCATCAGTCGTACATTGGAAAAAATTCACAAGTGCTATAAATGCCTATTTGAATAAAGAATTTTTGAATTTTGCCTATTTAAATAGTAAACCCAGGATCCCATGATCTGTAACCAATCAATCCGATTTACAGCAGAAGCTTCTACTCATGTTATTGTAATGCCGCAAAGGTAGATTATTTATACGTAGACGCATTTTGTAACAGCATGAGAATAAACAATCCTTGAATTCAAATCTACCTAGTTAGAATAGAATAGATAGAATACTCTTTATTGTACACCACAAAAAACAAAACCAAGACAATAGTACAATTCGGCGACCTTATCGCTTATTAGCTATTTTTACCAAGCAAACTTAGGGTTAAAGAGACAATGTGAGGTAAATATGGTATGTGGTATCCCCTACTATATAAATACATACACTTTAATTTACTTACAAATTTTTTTTTTATTGCTGACAGATTAGCGCTTGACTGTGATCTCACCTGATGGTAAGTGATGATACAGTCTAAGATGGAAGCGCGCTAATCTGTTAAGAGGCGATATACCTCCTTACGGTTTCTACACAGCATCGTACCGGAACACAAATCTCTTTGTTTGGCGGTACGTTTTTGCTGGTAGGGTGGTAACTAGCCACGGCCGAAGCCTCCCACCAGTCCAGACTCAGACAAATTAGAAAATACAATTTCCTAAATTCGTCNTATCTTTTCCCTCGCGTGCAGATACTCGCTACGCTTCCGCCGCGCAAGGTGTGTTTTCGCCTACCGCTGATATCTCCGCTATAAATCCGCTCGTATCTTCGTCTTGAAGTTATACGAACTGCAAGAACTATCGAAGAAGTGAACCACTGGTCGTGTAGTGTTGTGATAGTGCTGTCGCCGCCGCAACCACGCCCGTGCACAGCCCTACGTCGAGGAGTAGGAGCAGATCCCGATACTCCAGGTACGTGCACGCGATTCCTTCCCCTTTCATCACTGTCACCCCTTACGCGGCCACTAGCCAACTCCTTCTTTCTAAACCGCCCTACAGTCCACTCTCTCCATTCCAATTCCCCGCCCCGCTACATGGACGGTGGCCCCTTCTGCGCTGCCGCTCCACTCTGTTTAGGTATTCCTAAACATAGCAAAACTAGGTGTTGATCTATTTGATTTAGGTTGTTTAGGTGTTGATCACTATTAGTGAATGAGAGTGAAACGTCACGCCTGACACTTGGGGGAGGGACGATCTGTTTGAACCATTTCAATCCGTTCCTCGCCTATATGCGACTTCAGTTATCATCAGTTGGTCATATATGACCAAAAAAATAATTATTTGACGGATACAGTATACTGTATCCGTCAAATAATTATTTTTTATTATGATATCTCCTTTAAAGATGCTTTCACTTTTATCTAATGGTCACAAGCAGCCATGTTTTCCGAGCTAATTTCTCGTTGCTATATTTTTTTGTTTGATGTAAAAATTAAGGCTTATATTTAATTAGGTTTCGGCAATTTTTCTCCATGATTTTATTTTATAGAATATTATCGCGTATTTGATTTAAATATACATATTAATTCTATCTTTACTTTTAAATAAAAGGACGTGCGTATAAAGTACACATGTCGGAAGTGAAACTTTTTTGGCAAACCAATTTTTAAGTCTTGTTTATATTTATACAAATCTAAAACTTTAGATTTCTGAGACTTAGAGGAAGAGAAAAAGGAAGAAAAGTCAGGAATTTAATGAATTTAATTGTCATTAAAATATTAAAAGTGTCGTAAATTAGTACAAATAATTTATTGAAATCTCAAATGACGAATTGTAAATAAAAATGCCATGTGTATTTTGTCAATATTAGAAATATTTCAATTAAAAATTTAGAAAGGAGAATTTATAAAATATTTTTATTTTATATTTTGTGAAAAATAGTATATTAAATTATTAATAGACGAGTGGCAAAAATAAAATGCCACGTGTTATTTGTAAATATTAGAACTACCTAACCTTCAAACGAATTAGCATAAATAACGCTGCACATCTTCGTGAAGCTAATCACGCGTTTCAACAGTAGTTTAGCGCCTAGAGAAGTTTCACTTCAATAATATTCAATATATCCCAGCATTACGAACAATTTCACTTCCTGTGGTCACGTATACTGACGCAATTGAATATAAATAAAAACATTTAAAATAAATATTCGTAAATTTAAAAACAACATTTTTACCTTATATTTGGAATATCAGAAAACAAACCATAGCAACTTTTTTTTATACTGAAACTTTAACACAATTTTATGGCCCGGATAGGACAACGACGTAATTTAACTATTCTTATTTTCATTAATATATCGAAAGATTGAATCGTCCATTTGGGTATTAGTCTAATTAAATTCCAGGAGGTACCATTTCAATAGACAAATAACAAATTTGACACGTAATACCATCTGTATAATTTGCGGTGGGTTTGTTTATAGGAGGTTGTTGAGAGTTCGCGGTTAGCCATTGCCGGCTGACCTCTTATTGGCTAAGCTTTTAGCGTTAGCCGGTTGTTTATCGGACGGTTGTACGGAATAGCTAATGGGTTAAGTAGATAATGTTTAATTCAATCTGGTAGAATATCCGAGAACGTGTACTTTTACTGCACCTCTTTCTTCTAGTTTCATTAGTAAATCTGACGATGGTATTTGATAATTATTAAGTCCAAACAATAAGTTGATTTTTATCATATAAAAAATTCTTTTTTGAAGTGGTACAGATCATTATGATTTTATCGACTGAGGTCTTTGTAATTAAATCAGTAAAGCCTTTACATGAGGCAATTTCCGGAATAACATTTAACCGGAAGTATAACAATTTTAATCAATTTCTTTTTTAAAGTCGTCATTCTAACAACGACTGTGATTGGTAGATTTATTATTTTCGAGTGGGGAGTTTTACAAGGGGTAAGAAATAGTAGCACAAGAGAATGAGCCACATTCGCCTGGTGACAGGTTTCAGTTTGTATAATTGTGTTTTAAGTCATTCAAAGTGTGTAATAAAATAATGCAGAATCTGAGAATAGTATTACTTATACTACAAATTAGTGAGATACTTAAAAATAAGTAAACCTTTCTTTACTTTTGAATCCTCAAACAGCTTTTTTCCCACATTCCTATGTACTGAAGACGACACACAAGAGACCTTAAATATAGTTTCCTTCATTATATTGTCTGAGAAGAACCTACAATAAACTCAGTCGTGTATTATCATCATTACAATATAATCTCAGATAGTTTAATATGAAGTCCCCACGCTGTCATAAATGAGTCACCTCTAAATCATTAAAAACATCTGGTATGAATTAACGATATTAACTTTTTTCTTATATTAAATAAATAAGTAAGACTGTTCTAGGTGTAGTACAAATGTTCTTTAATAACGTAACTAGCTGAACCCGCGACTTCGTCTGCGTAGCATGTTTTTTGAGTAGCATTTTCATTAATTTAGGAAAAAGGAACATTCCTACCAAATTTCAAGTTTCTACGCCTTATGGTTCCAAAGATATCGTGAAGAGTCAATAGATACCTGGATATATCTTTGCTATATATAGATAAGTTCAAAGAGAATTTGCTTTCGACGCACAAACATTCGTAATGATTGAAATTAGAATTAAACAATGTATTTTGCTTGGAAATATTTAACTATCCAAGATATGACGTAACTAAATATTCTAAGCAAACGCCCGCTAACCTATTTAATGCACCGGTGACGCCTGATAAACAATCGACCCGCAAATTAAACAGATGGCGTCAATAACATTTACCCATGATCCGTTCAAAGTACGTGACTTCAAACCACAAAGGATCAATTTATAGATTAAAATTTCTATTTTATTATTTCTGATAGGACTGCGCTTGACTTTTATCTCACCTGATAGTAACTGACGCTACAGTGTACAAGCGCACTAACTTAGAGGTAATTTACCTGTTATAGTTACTCCACAGCATCGTACTAGAATGCTTTAATTTTTGTTTTGCTGGTGAGATCAAACCTAACACCTTCTTTCTATAGGAACGCCGAATAATTGTTGTACTTATTAAATGAAACTGAGCCGTCACACTCGGCTACGTCATCTTCGTTCGGGTAAAGTAGCCTCTTTTCGAATAAGGAGCCAAGGCGTCACTTTAACTATATTTTATACACGATTGTAATATTATTACTTTATGAACAAAAAAATACTCGTATTTCGCATTCTTTTCTTCAATAAGGTGCTGAAATTTTCACTTGACGAGTTAAGCACTCAACTACTTTTTGAAATATTCATTCAATAAAACATAAATTCAGTATTTACATTTAAACTCCCTGATTAGTTGATGATGATTAATAATAGTATAACAATCTAAAAAAGACACGGTTTAATAGAATATCAAAGAAGCACTACATTTTTTTTTGTTGGTCAAGAAAGTAATTGTTCGCGACTTTCCCATATAATATTTGTAAATGTATAGCTTAAACTTAGAGTCTTATTAGAATATTAATTGTATTATATAGTTTAACCTTACTTTGTAGTGAAATGTACACAAATATTGTAAATAATAAATAATACGACAAGTATAGACATATAAAACTTTAATAAAAGACACGCCTTAGCGCGCTTACTTGTACCAGTGGTATACGTTTGTCAGCAACGATTGCGGCATATAAATGGACCATTTTGGTGGTATTCACCATTTCAAAGAGCTCTCCGAAAATTATTTCGAGAGAACCCACTAGTGGTTAACGCGTCCTCTTATAGCATCCGTCTCAAGGTTCCGCCTAGGAAGAGACGATCTAAATATGTCCTTAACGACCCCGACGACACGATAACTATCGACAATCTACCATACCAGGTAGGGAGAAACACTTACACAAACGTTAAACAGCGACTCCGCCGGCGGAGTCGAGGTCCCCGATTTCTGAAGTCACCCGAACGTGGACTTCACCCACGTTCCCGGGGGCGCTTCTAATTCTCCCTTTTGAGGTGATGTTTCTGCGATAACGTCGCTCCAAGCCGAGGCTCGGTCTCAAAGGAGACGCCCTTGGAGCGGCGTTTCCCCGGAGAGCGTTCAGGCCTCGCACTCGAAATGTGTGGGCCTCCATAAGAGCCCGTTCTCGTTCCGGTTACGCTGTAAAAGCCGGTAGGGCTAACAGCTAAACACAGTCCGAACAAAAAAAAATCGTATTCACCGGGTTCATAGTTTTCCTTGTCGACAATGCCGCATACTAGAAGCCAAATCTCCGCCACTGATACACCTACCAGTGCGGAATCAACCACGGTAACCAACTCTAGTTACTCGTCAACGGGCACCTCAAGCGGGACGTGCATAGCCAGCACGGACCAAAGACAAGACAAATTTCACAAAGACTGCACCTCGCGTAAAAGCGACTCGCCGGCGAATAGCGTTTCCTCGCATCGCAGGCAAGAATTATTGAGAGGGCATCTACAAAAGCAAGTAGAACTTGCTGCCGCACGCGTCGCCGCCCTCGAGAAGGACTCCGCCGCCGAAGACAATGAAGAACACATCGTAAAGAATGACAGAAAATCGGTTTGTATCCAGACCAATACCATCGAGGTTGCGGCGCATGCGTGAGAAAAATCAGCGCCGGCACCTGCGTCAGCATATAGTGTATGAGCTGTTGAAGGGGTTTACATTCTGATCCTTCATCGTCGGAAAATCATGACGACGTGCTGCGCCGCGTTAGTACGCCGCATCGTGGTCTACGAGTTCGCTATGTTCGTCGTCAAAAATGCCGTAGACCAGAAGCCGAAGCTCCGCCACTGGCACGGTAACTCGTCAACGGGCACCTCAACCGGGACAGGCACAGCCAACACGGACGCGACTACGCGAGCGTCCATGTTTGAAACCGCAGTCCGTCAAAGAGCCACCGACGATGTCGCTGGGGACCCATTATTTCACCAAGACGTCATCCTCGCCTAAAAATCGAATGTCGCCTGCGAATATAATCTCCTCGCATCGCAGGCAAGAATTAGAAGAACATACCGTCAACAATGATAGGAAACGGCGTGGTTCTAGACCAATAGCATCTGGGAGGCGACGCATGCACAAGAAAAATCTGCGCGGGCACCTGAATCAGCATATAGTGAGTGTGAGCTGACGAAGGGACTTACAGTAATAGAGTACATAACAAAGCCTTTCTTTAATTACTTAAAAATCTGCATAAAATTTTAATTATTTTATTCAGCCGTTCAAACGTTTTAAAATATCTAATTAATTCTACAATTGCAAGTGTTCAAAAATTTATTTAGATACCATACATAGAGGCAAAAACAATATAATTTAAAAAAATTAAGGTAGAACAAGAAAACAATCCGACAGTATCATAAGTTTTACTTTTGACAAAACCAAATTTATTAGAAGAGAAAAACCACCACTACTAAAATAACAGGACCGAGAATCCGCTTTAAACACGTTTTGAAACATATCAAAGGATTAAAAGTCGTGACTACTTAAAAACTATCACGCGACTTTTCACTAAGCTTGCTGCTCGGTGAAGTTGTTAAAACATAAGTTGAACCATTTGATGATACCTCTGGATTAGCTGTAACTTCGATTTTAGTGTGGGAATTTCAGACTACTTATTGTTTTGATCTCGTCCTTTATATTTTATACTGGTAATGCCCCGCGGATTCACCCACGTAGATAACGATCTTGTGGCAGTAGAAAATCTATTGATTCGGACTGTGGATTTTAGTTTTTAATTTAGTTTAGGACAGATCTACAAATTTGCGTACTGAATGGTGCAGAAGAACTGCGCTAACGAATAAAAACAGTCTTTTCTGTCTTTAATAAAATATTATAGACATTTAATGGGATAAGGATTAATACATACAGAAGTATCAATAATATGATTTGATTATTGTCGGCACTTTTATCAACTCTTAAAATGTAAAAATGTAGTAATAGTGGCATTACAACAGTAGTTGGACATATGGTATCGCGGTCTTTATCACACCTTGGGTTACATCAATGCATTTTTCTTAGGCATCCCTATTATTTTTTGAGAAAATAATATAAACCTATGTTAGTCAGTGAAAATGCAGTTTTCTTTTTTTGTCAAAATGCTTTTTAAATGGTCCAGTAGTTCTTGTGCAAAAACATTAAAAACATATGTAGGATAAAAGGGGCCGGGGGCGGACTTTAAAATGGAGCATAGATTATAAAAGAAGGAATATCTTAATTAATTAAAATGAGATATTAGAAGAATAAAAAATTATCTTTATTTAACTTTGATTCAATCGCGAATAGTTTGAAAGTTCACGTGTTTAGTGAGTGAGTTTAGCGGTCTAAAACATTCTTCGTATACTGCCTTTCTAATAAAAGCGGTGTAGAACAAACACATCGTTAGATGGTTTCGAAATTTTTAACGAGCTTACGTAGAAACTATTATTGTGCTTTATTTATATAATTGCAATTAGTTAGCTAACAACATCCGTTTTGAAGAAAATATTTACAACAGATAACCAGATCACAAAATCTTCCATAAACGGTCAGCACACTATACCTATTGATGACAATATAATATATAAAAATAACAAAGGAATAATGGACTATTTTTCTAACAAGCCACCTCAATGTTTATTTTTAACGTAACGTAAAGAAATTAAAAAAAAAAAAACGAAACGTAAACGAAAATATCTTTCGAGAAAAATCTTTGTTTTCCTCCTCCGATAACACCTATATACGTTCAGTTTATTTATTTATTTATTTATTAGGAAGCCAATGTTACATACAATGTTTATACTTATGCTAAATTTTATTATTTATATACTAAAGTTATACATTGTATATCCCATTGTATATACAAATATGTTACGTCTAAAATTATATTATACCATAAAACTAAAATATTATTAAATCTAAAAACTTACTTATATTGATAAGAAAAAAACCAAAAAAAGTCGTGTGAAAGAAAGAAAAAACTACTAAAAATAAATAAAAAATAATCTATCTGTTCATTTTTTTTTTTTTTTTTTTT